>JAQIWA010001685.1:0-16881 GCA_034693305.1 Eueremaeus valkanovi | reverse complement strand
ACTGAACTTTGAAAAAGATTTTGTTTTATTGTTTTGAAATAATTTTTCTCTTATTGTGTTAATTGTGTTCAATATTTCTTAATTTTTATGCAATAAAATATTAACCGGGTTCTAAAATTGTATACTTTACGGGTCGGTTCAACCCCTCTATACATATAGTATTTGTGGTACAGCTCTATCGTCAGCTCTATCATCACAGATAGAGGTAATCGAGGCCTAGACTTTGTGGAAGCGATACTTTGGTAGAAAAGATGAAGTACAGTATGTAATGTATGAATACAGTACTGTACAGAGTATAGCACTCTTACACTGTGTAGACTACACTGCATTGCATTTTATGCTATTTCTCAATTGTATTGAAATATTTATAATAATTAAATAACTTTTTTTTGCACAAATACTTTATTGAATTTATAGGAAAGTGCACACAAGTGGTGACTAAACTATATTAATATGTATTTCACTCATAGTTTTCATGTATTATTGAAATTGAAATAATAAATAATCAATTAGTGATAGAAAATCGGAATATGAAACACAACTAAAGTTACAAGAATAGCTAACCAAGGATGAATGCAATAATGGCAATTAATTTACTAGTCAGTCAATGAGTTACCCAGGCATATTTTACTCTATACTTTTGTATGAACAGTGAAAGAGTGAACTCAAAAGGACAATAAGGAGTTTGAATAGAATTATATGTTTGTCATATGAGTTACAAAATGCAAATTCAATCAATCAATCGATATATTTAAACAAACTATTTATTGCATTCAAATAAGAGGTAACCGTAGACTGACGAGGGTATTCACGGGTTGTACTAGTTTTATTATATTAGAATTTTAACCCAGCTTAAAAAGTTTAAGGTAACCCTTTCCTCCTTCACCCTGAGCTTTGCTCCAATGGCGCCATAAATTGATTTCGGCTAATTATTTGAGACTAGAGATGGTCAAGTTCGACAATCCTAGGGGGTATGGGGGAGACAAAATGTCGGACAAGAAATCTCTCAGAATGGCACCTAAAAACCGGTTTTACCCGAAATTGATCTTATTTAACCTACAGTGCTTGACATCCCAAAAGTTGCAGCGTTGAATTGCGCGCTCAGACTACAAACTTCTAAGCAATGTATATTTTGAGCGCGTAATTCAACGCTGCAACTTTTGGGTTGTCAAGCACTGTTCATAACATTACCCTGCACAAAATCCTTTCTGGGAAACACAACCAGCCTCTGGGATTACAGGCAGTTTTTACCCTACGGTGTCGGTGGAAGCAATGTTACGCGTCTGAGACTTTACAGGACAGGTGACGGGCCCATCGCAACCACCAAATCTTGTACCGCTGGGTCAAGGGCTCGAACTCCAGCTGAAAGTCGTGCTCTACCAGTGAGCTATTGGGCGCTCTTTTACTTCTTATTTTTGATCTAAATTAGACTTAATTTAGACTTAAATTAATAGAATTTAGTCGAGAATCTGTGAAACGGTGCAAGCTCCAATTTGTATCACCATTTTGTTGATCACCTGTATCGGGACAAAAAGTAAGTAAGGCTCCTTCAAGAACAAAAGCTTCCTTGTATTTGGGCTATATCCCCTGGCCATCCCTAATTTCAGACATATCTGTAGACCAAATGGGATAACTTTTAATTGTGTGTCCGATCAGTGACTCTATTGAAGACTTGTTTTCTTGAAATTTAAATATTTTTGAATTGAAAAATGAAGTTTAGAATCAATAGAAAAACTGAAACTGAATTTTATTAGATTTTCAATAAAACAATTAGAATAATAAGTGACTACTAATTGAAATATTGTTTAAATAATCACAAATAGTTGACTACTTATCGGCAAATAATTTCGTTGTTTTCATTGGTTTCTATTTAATTTCCATTTAGTGCTAAAACGACTAAAACTTATATAGACTTAAGAAACAAATGAAACAATGGTTTTGTGTATTAATAAAACAATAGAAAATATTATATATTTAAATATGCAATTCGTTTGAATAAAAAAAATAATTTCACATAAAAGGCATATTAATTGACATACAATTTGGTGTTTTTGGTTTTGAGATCAAAAAATAATGAAAAATGCATTACAAAAATGGGATCTTTATGTTAGAATTAGAAAGGTGATTTTGTTGTCGAGTACTGTATAAGCAGTGTTGCATTCGTTTAAACATTTATAAATATTTGACATTAATTAACAATTGAGTTGAATAAAACATTGCTGACAAACAATATCTGAATTTCTTGAATGTTTGACTTTTGTGTTAAACATTGAAACATTGAAATCATATATTTTGTTCCGTTTCTCCGATAAGTATTTAATTCCTCGTCCATAAGAATCGATAAAAATTCACATAAGAATAGAGTTATATATTGTATAATATATTTATATTATTTGTTTTTATATATAATTTAACTTCAAATAAATTAAACGCCAAATCGTTTCAAATGATTTGATGAATAAATTCAATGCATAGACCGAACTGAGAACTGCCAGCAATTCTGATGACATCTAATATTCCTAATCAATGTGTTTCCTAATTAACTATTATCTGAATCGAGTTGTGAGCGCTGGCAGTGATATCGAAAAATTTTCAGTTATTAATAGTGTTATCCCAAACCATAACTCTGAGAGAGAATGACATTTACAATAATATCTTGAATTTACAATTGAAATAAATATCTGTACAATAATTAAAGCTTATAATAAGTATTTGATTCAAAACTCTAAACGACTAACTCTTTTGAGTGCATTCAAAGGCCATTCCAATGCATCTTATATTATAAGTCAGAAGAGGAATGTTTTAATCAATTCATTGATAAAATTTCAATAAAATTCATTCACTTTTTATATTAATATTAATGTATTTTATGTATTATTTTGTGAGCAAAAAAGCATTTCATTCCAATAAATTGTTTCCAAATATTGTAATAAACATTTAAATATCAAAACAAAACTTTTTTTTCTTTCTCTTCATGTATTGCAACAAATTTTTTGATGAAAACTCATTGAATTTGAATATTATTTAAATTTGAAAAATAATTATAATTAGACTAATGTACCGAAAGGAACACACGGGAAGATCACACATGAATTTCTCACTTCAGAGACATTTTTTTTATATCAAATCTCAATTAGAATTTGTTATTCAAAAATTTATTGGCGAATCCGCCGATCCCTCCGCCGATGTTACCGACTCCCCGGCCAATGCCACTGATCCTTCCCATCACATTTTGAGTGGCATTTTGTATTCGGTTTCCGAAACTGCTTTCACTCGTTTCAGAGTCCGTCCTATTGATTGGCGGCGTTTTGCCCTTAGCTATGGCATCGGCCACACTATCAGGGTACTCTCTGTGCAGGCAATTCAAATATAGTAGTCGTATAAGAGTTGTAATTAGAAAATTGCATATTATTTGATGTTATGCTATGTTTAGTATATATATGAGTACTAATAGAGTATTGAGAAAAGGCATAAAAGGCATACTCCGAGTCGTCGTGTTCGCGATTGAGTCCGTTGGACACGGATGCGGCCGCTTCTTCTAATTGTACCCGACTCATAATGGTCTGGTATACCTTTGAGTTCAACTTTTCCTCTTCAATGCCTTGAAGTTCGAAATCTGAATATATTTTCTGTCGAATGAAATGATTTGAATAAAAGTGTGAATCGATTTGAAATGATTTGGTGTATAGACTGTACGCACTCTAACTATATGAGAGAGGGCTGAGAGTTGGAAGGAATGTAAGCCGTGGTCTATCCGTTCTGAGAGCCAATTGCATAATAGATTCATTTGTGCCGAGTACCATTGCTGTCCGAATATAAACATTCAAATTATGTCTTCATTTCAGCACTCAATTCATCGCACAATTACCTCAAACAGATTAATGACCCACAACTCGTCGCTAACTTTTTGACGCAACTGTTCAGTGCTATTACGCACAAAGTTTACATACGATTTGCCCACTTCTCGGCCCGAACTCGACATTCCTTTGTTATACTATAGAAAAAAAATAAGAAGTTGTGTCCAATTGTGTCACAAATTAGTCACACATACAGCACAGTATGAATCTGTATTTGACACCGAATCTGTGTCAAAGCCTTAGTCATGCCTAGAGTTTGTTTCGTATTTATATACGGGTCAAATAAAATTCATTATCTGTTGACTGGACTAATGAGTCGGATTCAGAATTGACTTTCAAAGCATACAATAATCATTGATCACATCATTTCTTAATCACTAACTCTACCAAAGTTTGCTATTATATTGATTGATATTATCCATTGTTTGATTCAAAATGACCGAGAACTCCAAAAACCTGTGCGCAGTCCTCGCAGACTATTTTTTCAAAGAAATATTCAAAAATCCGATTTTTTTTTTGAAAAACTATACAAAATATAATATAAAAGTGAATTCTTTGCATACGCTTTGTAGGCATTAAATGCCTATTTACTCGTGAGTTGACGAGCAGTTCATTTGATTGATCTTCCAGTTTGGTCTGAAAGGTTTGATTTGAGTAAAAATCATTTCAAAATACAGTGATATTTTTGAGCCTTGAATATCCCTAATATTAAGCAACTAATCTAAACAGGTTAGGTTGAAGATTGAATCAATGTTTGCACATATTATTCGTTCATTTATTAGAATTACTGTAAAAGTGTTTATCGAATAAGAGCTCATCGAAAGTGATTATTAATGTATTCTCTGATTAAATAATACCTTAAAAACTGTTAGTCTATAAAGTGGTTCACGCAATACAGTGATAGTCACTGTTTGACTATAAGGCAAATCAGCATAAGTGCCATAATATATAACATTATTGATCGATAAAAGATAATCCATATTAATTGGAGTTTATATGGCGTATAATAAGGCCTCAAATAATTATATTTTAATAATAGATATGAAATATTGAATATATTATTATTTATCTTGAATTCATTTCACGAATGAAAGCTTTATAATTAAAGTGCAAAACATATTATTATATTATTAATGACTAAATTATTAGGAACTGATTAGGCAATTGATGTGGATGCATTGGATGCAATAATGCATGTATTACTAAATCATTTTTTATTTTAAATATTCATAAGAAGATCAATAAAAGATTTTATTTACGAAAGCATAAGAATCTGTGAGTCCTTTGCTTTACATTCATTCAAATTCGCAGATTTGAAAAGAATTCACTGGAAGTCAACTTATTTTTTGAATAAATCTTTTTCTCTAATAATTATATAGAATTTACACGAATAAGGAGACTGCGAAGAGAAGACTCCTACGTAAGGGTATTATCTAGCTAAAAGGAGCTAAGCTAAGTTTAGATATTATAATCAGATGAATACAAGTGCAGAGAATTGATTTGAATTTCCAAATGAGTTCAAAGAATATTCAAATACAGAAATCGTTAGCGGAGTCACAAATTCTGGTCATACTTTGATTATTGAAATAACTAGCAAGCTGCTATGTTGAACATATCTAACCTGAAGTATTAAAAAAATACTCTGAATCTAATAAACTCATTCAACTGTAAAAATGTTTGACTCAAAAGAAAACTTACAGTTAGTGAAAGAATTGGGGCCAACAGACTTCCCTCGTCATACCGGGCCAGTTTTGCAATACTAGCCTCAAGTATACCAATCATCTGAATGACAAAAAATAAACGAATGAAACAAATAATGATTATATGATTACATTATACTGTATTGAAAGCAATACCTTAGCTATAAGTCCTGTTTGCATATCACTTAATGTCTTATCAACCAATTGGTCGATCTTGGCGTGATACTGGTGCTGTCGGTGCCACAAATCAAATACAAATCTATTTTATTCACTTATACT
Organism: Eueremaeus valkanovi; assembly: GCA_034693305.1. NCBI lineage: Eukaryota > Metazoa > Arthropoda > Arachnida > Sarcoptiformes > Eremaeidae > Eueremaeus > Eueremaeus valkanovi. The sequence continues at coordinate 11,045 of JAQIWA010001685.1, read as the reverse complement.
CTATTTAATGACAAGATGGTTAGTGTGCTTACAGTGTCGGCGCCATCAAAAGTACACAGTTTTAATGATTGATTTTTTGCTTCGAGAATCACATTAATCATTGCACACATCTCTGAGGGCACGATATAGTCAGTACTCGACCAACGAGTACTGCCTTTGCGTTCCCACGTCTGGAAGGCCTGTAATGTTCTGTTGATACAGGAGTCCATCATATCACAGGCCATTAGTTTCAGTCTCTGTTCCAGATGTTTGGCAAACACCTCGTCCGGCCAATACAGGTCGTGGATGAATGTCTGCAATGCATCCAATTTCCAAAAAAGATCTTCAGATGCGGAACAGCCAACGGGTCTAACGATTGGAATAAAACATTTGAAATATTGTGCTAATGAGTAGACCTGAACATCAATACCCTTTCATTTCCCACTTTTCCTTTTCATAGCTTTTGTGTAAAGACTGTGCGACCGATGACTCCATCAAATCAACATATCTGACCACTTGTGGAGCAAATGTATCGCGTAATTGAGTATGGAATCGACCCCCGCATAAGTTTTCTTTATCAGATAATTATTTTTAATTTAGTCAGACTTTAATAATTGCTTTAAAAAAGTTTTTGGAAATCATTGAAATTCACTGTTTATTCTCAAAAGATAAGCACAAAAAGTGATTATAAACTACTCCTGAGTTATAAACCATAGTATAACTGGTTTTTCTCAATCTTAATAATAGTGAATCGATTGGGAGGCAAATCAATTATAGAGGCAATCAAATGCACTGACCGTCTAATCTAAGATAATTGTTGAGTACTTGGAAGAGAGGAAAGCTCTCCCACGAGTCCGGGGGTTGTTCTGCAAGTATTGAGTCCATATCGACCGCAAACAAAGAGAAGAAGATCTCGCAGTGTTCGACCAATAGGTCGGAAAACCACGCGAATGCCTGTCGTAATAGTCATACAATTTATAAGAGCAAAGAAACCAAGTATTGAACTACTGATACAAATATAGAGAACGAGATTTAGAAGTGTATTGTGTGTATGACTTACTCTGTCCTACGATTTTAATGTTAGTCACATCCAAAACATGATGCATAACATGTGCGGGTATTTCAGAGTTAAGTTAAGTTTAGGTGAATGAAAATGAAACCATATTATAGAAAGGTTAACATCAAAAAGGAAATCAGAGACGACTCACCCCTCTAAAGGCCTGAGACACCGAAGACAACGAAGACAATACACACAGACAGCACAGATAGAGATATAGACATCATTTGGTGTTTGAGAGGATAACAGCATAAGAATGAAAGGATAAGCCAAAGAATGATAGGATGTATAGAAGTTTTGAAAGGATTGCAAGCATTTTATAGTTTATTAACTAATTTCATGCCATCAATAATAACTGTTTTGTTATACAGATTATCAGACTTTGTTCGGGTTTTCAATGCCACAAACAAAACATCGATTAAATATCAATTTTATATTGTTTTTAAACAATTTTATTTGAGTTTGGAATCAAACTATTTTTTGTTATAATATATTCTTATTGTAAGAAAGGGAGAGAAAGAGAGGAAAAGAGAGAGAAAGCCTTACCTCTGCGTAGTGTTCATTATTCTCTTGAATTAAATCGACGCAAAGCTCTGCCAAATGTATGAGATTCTGAAGTTTAATACTCGGATCTAATGTCTTGTCTAATGCTATTTCTGTCATAAAGAATACGATTATTCAGTCTTAAACAAACAATAGGTTCAGTCAAGTATTTTAGTTTATTTTAATTAACTGTTTTATTGTAACAAATGTAGATTATCAAATAATTGATCATATTATGCCAGGGTCTTATACAGTACTTGAATTTCTAAGTTTTTATAATATTTCTAAAAAACTTCTGGCTCAAACTTAGGATAATTAGATATGACGAGGGTTTTAAAGTACAGAGTAATGACAGTGAGTACTGAAATATTTCATCTATTATTGAAAAATATATTTTTATTAATAAAATACAAATAATGTTTCAAATGTCTTACCACAAAATCCGATCTCTAATAATGAGTAACCCTATAATACAACAAGAATGCCCAGTATGATTTTAAGTTCTCTTTCAACAGTATCTAGAGTTGCAAATTCTTTATTAATAGTGGCAGAACTTATTATTGCGATACTGTATAGAATACTGGCATAGCTTTGATAATAAAATTGTTAAAAATAGCAATTATTACTGATATTATGATTCTTGAAATTTTCTATTAACGAAATTAATTTTGTATTTAATATACTTTACACACAATGAACAAAAAATAAGGAAAACTATTGAAATTCTTTCCATAAAATTGAATATTATTTGCATTTTTATAGTTTTCTACTCTTCTATAGTATTGTGTTTTGTACTGCAAATGAAAAAGTGTAGAATAATAACGGATTCTTACCTTCAATTCGAGCCACGTCTGAAATCCTGGTATAGTTGACGAGAGCAGCGTTTTCGAGGCACTTCTTGATCACTCCTCGCACTTCTTCGGGCGGAGCGGGCGTTAGGATGTCTTTCATGAGTACTCTTTCTAACAACGAAAGCGTGGCTTTAAGTGAGCCTTCAGGTCGACCGAAGGGAAAGGAGTATCTGATGCACACAATTGGGTTATAGTGAATGAGTTGATAGCAGTTGACGCCAGCAAATAACTTAGTGTTAACTAAAATATTACCTAAAATTTGTTATTTGATATTCTAGTAAACATTTGAGCCTGTCTTTGATGCCGGCGTACATATCTTTTTCTTCTACGGTTACGGTTCCGATGCCGTCGGGTCTAAACACAGATTATATTATGAATTGGATCATTGATAGGACATATAATTCTAAGTGAATATATCAATACAATTAAGTGAATATACAGTATAACAGTATGACTGACAACAATCTAAAGAAATGACAATTAATATAAGGCATTCATTACGAGTCTACTGTACTTAAGACGAATATTCTTAGTGTAATTGTGCGAACGAATTGTCAAATATTGTCTGAATTAGTGATGGTTTTACACTGAATTCATGCCACATCTGAGACATACCTTATGTCGAATGCGATTTGTCCAATCGGGGGTGCAGTAGTACTGTTGACGGGTTAGAGACAACATTATAGATCGGAATATTAAGCAATCTTAAGGTGTATACTGTACTCTACACAATGTATGATCGTTTGGTGCGAGGCTATCAATGCTATTCATATTTACGTTAAGTTTGCTTTTCTTTCTATTAGACTCAGGTTTATGCGTAAGATTTTTATGGAAATGCACTTTCAGTTATGATAATTGGGTAACACTTTTGTTATGGTAAGAGTTTAAGCCAACCGTTTAGACAACACTAGACAACAAAAAGTCAATACCTGTTCCCGTGAACGTGAGACGAACAGAATGCAAAACTGTAGTGGATTAGAGTTGGGTCGATTAGAGTTCCCTTTTCTGCGAACTCCAGTAAATCGCACAAATAGGACAGGTGTCGGAAACAACTCCGGACTCCATATCGAGCGCAGTACTCGTCCAGGACGAACACCTGACCCGGGCTGAACCATCCGAGCGAACAGTAACAGTCGCCTAACCTGAATAGGAGGGCTTCTCGTTGTAGTAAACGGAACAGTTGGTGATGATTGAAACGACACGGATCTGACAGAATGTATTCGTCCATTCCGTGCTTCCGGGCTCTGTCGGCGTCTGACCAGAGAGAACAGCAATCAGTTGCGAATGAATCGTCCGAATCGGATATGAGTGGTCAGACATACCTCCCTGTAGTCGAGATATGGTCGAGTTCTTGTTGGACAGTGAATTGGACAGAGGTGTTGGTTTGTGAGCCTGACCCGTCGCCCTGTACATAGCCATGACCCACAGGTGACACTCATTCTCATCATCGCAGGCGAAGACAACACTATCGCCTTCTTTGACGGCATTGAAGAAAAACCTGCCGTCCTCCAGTTCTGGCCAGGGATGCAATGTATAATGTATTATCAATTTATTATTAATACCGATAGTAATGAAGTGAATGTTTAAGTAAGTAATTGGTATTAAAAGCAAAATCATATTTACCCGGAATGGGTTCAATGTAGTCGACAGTATAGCCGTCCAATTGCAACATTTCCGTCGGCTCTGATTTCTTCTCTCGATAGCTACACATTGCGAACGTGTATTGCGAGACCTGAACCAGAATATAGTACCTCTTCTTCCACTTCTTCCAGACCTGTTTTCCCTGAGCTAACAGATATCCGCAGTGTTTCATATTCTGTGGCTTATCCACTCTTATGATGATTTTAATGGTCAAGTCCTGGTCGGGTGCGTTCTTCGGGACTATCATTTTATACCATTCCGGGGCTTTGGGTGTGAGAGGGGTTGGCTTTATTATAACTTTTCCTAACTCTTTATCATCGAGACTAAGAATGCCCGGACTTTCGGCATAGAGTTTGACCTTAACTATTGGAAGCGGATGTGTTGTAGTGAAGTCTCCCTGAGTGTCCCACCTGTGCGGCCGATCAATCATTATTGATATGCAAAATATGTTAGATTTAGAGCATTGGAGTCAATGCCAACAATTAGAGCAGAAGTGACTCACAAAGGCTTGGAGGCCTCGGCGTGATCCGTCTGCAGTTTATCCCCGCCCTCCAGTTCCATAGTGCAGTAAACTATTCTATTGGGCGCTAACGACTTGAGACCACGAACTTCCATAACGACAACTGAATGTCAAGAAAGTCGAGAATAGAATAAAATCAATATTCAATGAAATGACTAAAAATTGACGAAAAATAATATGAAAATACCTTCGATTGTGAAGGAAAGCAAAACATCTACTTTGGAAAGCGTTGCTATCTCTGTGTCCTCTACCAGTCCTTCACGTGCGAGCGATGCTTGACTTCTGTAATACATATTTGCAGATTAAAAATGTTTGCTTTGAACTGAGAAATGGTTACGAATCATGCAATCACTCGGAAGTGGAGAAACATAATTAAAATGAAGAGAAAGTGAAATAAGTTATAACTTTTGTCATACATGTAAGCAATAGAAAAAAGTATTAAATCATAAAAAATGGTCCAGAGAGGTGACTGCAGGTATGTAATCAATTGGCCGAGACTGAATGACATATGAAAACAATGAACTTTTAAGCTGGAGTTCGGCTGCAAACTGAAAACCAAAGAGAAAATCATAAATAATAATAATAATGAATAAAAAGAAATTAAAATAATTAAACTTAAAATTAATGGGAAAACAAATTTCAGACCAAAACCAATAACTCAATGATAATTCTGGACGACATTCAAAAGTATTGTTCCAAACATTTCAAAACATTTGCGATTAATTTACTTCAAAATTTGCTGAACACTTATGAATAGTTTGACATTTAGTTGAAAGCATATTGATATGAATGAAGACATAGTGACAAGAATGCAATACTGTATTAGTGCAAAAAAGGTGGAAATGGTAGTGCATAAATGGACACAGACCCGATACACATAGCCAAGTCTACCTGCCTTAAGACTGAAGAACGCCGACGACTTCAGTTCAAATCAGATGCAAATGATTGGCATTAATAAAATAGAAAAGCATTTGAGATAACAATAAGCAGAACAACAGTTATTGGGATTCAGTTTTGAAAAGACTGAGTCAACGACTCATTGGAGACAACGGTTTATCAATAGATTCAAACAATCACTTTCGACAATACCTATGATTATAGCGCTTAAGCTTTTGCAGACCATAACGACTGTCTGCGCCTCCTTTGGACACCGGAAGGCTCTCTAAGTTAACCATCAACTGATTGATCGACGAACGAACCTCTTCTAAGAACAGGCACTCCATTTCCTTGAGCACAAATTTTGGCATAATTTTCCGATTCTGTTCCGATTAGTTCACAATTCTTTAATATAGTCTACTCTGTGCTCAAGCATTCTCTTTCTTAACAAACCCTTTCCATTTCATTACACTTCTGGACCCTTCCGTCCAACTCACGTCTTATGGCAGCCGCCTGTTCGTCACCCGAGTCCAACTGCACGGATTCATTAATTACTTGTATTAGACTTATATTATATACAGAATATATTGAATACTTGTGGACATCAAACGTCTTAAACGACTAAACATTTAATAATCTGACAGTGCATTCGACAATCATTACTGTAATATACAGTACTATTGATATTATTGAATATAATATAATACAATACTATACTTCCTATGCTATACACGTCTACGGTATTAGAGTATAAGAAGCAGAGAGAGACTGACCTGGAGTGCATTGTAGAGGAGCTGGTGTTCGAACTTCTTAATGTTGAGCACATTCTGGAACATGTCGTACAGTTGTTCTTTGCTAAGGATCAGCTCTGAGGCCAGATTCTGTTGCTGCTGCTGCTGGTACTGTTGCATTTTGGTGCCGGTTAACTTCTTGACGTCGTCGTCACAGCCCCGGTATATGCTGTCGAACTTAGAGAGCCAAGAGGTCACTACAGTCTCTTTGCTGAGGCCATCGATTTCAGGCAAACTTCTGACGCGTTTCTCAATATTATTGCGAAACACTTCCCGGAAGTCATGTGAAGCACAGGCGCCGCTCTGGACCATAAGCACGAGTCGGTCGCTGTTGAGAAAGGCTTCGAAGTAGTTGTGGATTGCGTTCTGAAACGCTTCGTCGGTCGCGATCTGAAGCTCTCCCTTAAGGAAGGACTGGAAGCGAGCGATGATTTGTTCGAGTTGTGGAGCAGTTATTTTGTTGGAGCGACGGGTCATATCCGTGGGCTGTTTGGCGTTGAACGGGTATGCAATACATCGGAGCACAAACACATATAATTGCAATTTTGTCTTACGTTCCGCCTCTTCCTTCTCAGCCCTTTCCAAGTCATCCAACTTTGAAGAAACTGTCACTTCTTTACTGCCGTCACTCGCAGTCGAAGGACAGGGACTGACAGACCTATTGGACGAAACATTGCTCTTTGTTTGCGGTAATGAAAGTCTGTCATTGGAACTGCTTTGTGGCTGACATACAGGCAAAGACTCACTGCCTGATGAACACGAGGCCGGACTAACACTTCTCTGCACATTAGGACTGGCCTGAAGATGAGTCGTGTGCTGGGCCTGTATTGGCTGTGCCTGCACTGGTTGTTGCTGTTGTTGTTGTTGCTGTTGTTGCTGTTGTTGCTGCTGCTGCTGTTGAGACGGATGAGGAGGTATTTCATTGCGGGTGACCGCCGATGAGGACGCACTGCCAGACGTGTCGTCTTCTGCGTGAGTGTCGTTTTCATCTTCAGAAGAAGACGGCTCTAACATCGCAACTACGACTACGGACTACAGCGGACTATGACTGCAATGTTCGTTCAGACTATCAGTTCAAATGTTAGACAAATTCTGTTAATTAAACTCTATTTCTGTTTATTATTTTATATGAAAATATAAGGAACTCAAGAAACCGGGATCTGATAAGAGTCCCAAAAGGGTCTTATGAAATATGAACTTGGTCTAAGACTTTAAATAAATTATATTTTTCTATAGTAACCACTGGTCTATTTTATACTTTAATTTGTTATAAGTTCATTAGTTAATGGGAATTATGAGTATCTGTTTCAAAATCCAGTTCCTCATCCCTGCGATATCATAAGTGATTCACTTCACACAAAAATGTGCGAAAAATTTAATAAAATGTTAAATAATTTCAAAAATGTATAATGACTTCTAAAATATAAAATTAAGTCAAAATATTTGAAATTCTTGCGAATAATTCTCGCATCGCATGAAATAAGTTCCCAAAAAGTGTTTATTATCTGAGAGAATGATGAATACGATTCTGACCTAATTCTTGTTCACAATATTCGCCAAAAATTAGAACAAGAAATAAAGTGTTTTCTATACAAATATACATTCATTACTTATAGTAATATTTCAGACAAAAAACTATTCCTATTCTTGAAGAGAACAAAAAGAAATTAATGTAAAATCGCATTAAAACTATTGTTCAGTAAAAATATTTGACGCGCTTTGAAGTGAACAATCAATTTATATAATTATTTATATACAGTATAAGTATTTTCATATAAAAGAATTAGTCGTTTGGAGTCAACAAAACAATTGTGTTTAATCAGTCTAACAGTGCTTTATTGATGAGATAACTTAAGCATTCATCTCATAAACTATAAATCAAACGCTATCTCATTATTTTAAAGCACGAATCTATGGCACAGTATCTCTATTTGTCATTTGGCTCTCAGCTTAATAATAAAATTCACTTTGAATTCAAATTAAATTAATTGAATTGTTTTTAAAAAAAGCAAAACTATATCAATAAGTGTTGGGAAACAGAATAATAAGAATAAAAGAAAAAATAATCAAATATACGGCTAAAATGCAAATTCAGACAAAGAATTCAATAAATAAATGAGTTTTGTTTGCAATGAAGAGATATTATATGTAATAATAATAATATTATATTAATATAAACTTAATTTACATTTTCATTCCCATAATATTGAATGCCTTCTAATGTTTCGACAATCAAATACACGAATTGAATAATAATGAATAACTGGTTGTCATATACTGTATGTTAACAAATCATTTTCAAGTCTATGAGACAATCGTATAGTCTATTGACTATCTTCTCGATTCTGTACTCACGTATAGAATAAAGAATTTGTGAGAATTGGATGAAATAAAGAATTTTTATTACGAATCGACCAAATAATAGGCAAATAATTGAAATACTATATAAATATATACTAGAATACTATACTGAGTCATATAATAATAATAAACACCTGTCCTGTTATGGTGTAATCATTATTGTAGTCGAGATAATTTATATATTACACTAAATAAGAGTAACCGTTATATTCATAAATTCGTGAATTAGATAAGACACTACTTATACAGACAGACAGAACTACAGAGATATGTATGAAGTAATAGTTTAAAAGCGAATATACATTATATATATACTATATTTGAATAAATAAGATCTAAAAACAGATATTTTAATTGAAAATACAATCAAACGAATTGTTTGCTTACTTACAAAAAGTGTTTAATTAGACGTTTAATTAAATAAAAACTAAATATGAGAGCAGTTATGCTATAATACTATTGAATAGCAAGCGTATGGCAAGTGTGAGCTGCACTCAAATGACACTTTCCCACAAAACTTCTCCCATTTTGCCACTGAATCAATGCCTGTGTGCCTACGTAGTCGTATTACGTAATGTCGTTCCTCTCAATCCAAACCCACATCACATCCCAACTAATACGCCGACGCTTTACACCGTTTTATAGACGACCTAACAGTTCATTTCGGAAATATAAATGTAAAGTCAAATCCTCCAGAATTTCATCAAATCTAACATAAAATACGATTCTTTAGTCTATTTTGTTCTGAAATTCAAATACTGAGCAAAAAATGAAGAAATATAATACAGTATTGCACTTAAAAATGCTATCATATAATAGCAATGTAAATATTGATGCGCTGCTACTTTAACTCCGCTTTGCTATTAATGAGGAGTATATAATATAGCTCTGCCGTCCTTTCCTCTGTCGTCCTTTCCTCTCCTCCGAGAGAAGGAATGAAGAGATAAGCGAAGGCATGAATTAGATAATAAAACTTAGACATTGTTCTACATTAACAACGGACTAAATGAAATATCTCTACTAACAGCGAGATATATTCATTGTAAATAAAGAGCAATGGATTAGAAACTAACCATTAGATGCTAACTTAGAAAGAGAGTTACCCAGATATACGTTCGAGAGAAGGGTCTCTGTGGGATAGGCTGCAGAGAATTTCTACGCAGGGATAAGCTGGAGAGATGAGCCTATTGGGGAAAGACTGAGAGGTCTGTAGGAATAGGCCTGAGAGAATGGCCTCCGTACTGATATTCTGGATACTCCGTAGGGCTTTCTGTAGGGATGGGCAGTGAAAAGGTTCTCTTTAAGCTTAGGATTGAGTTGGGATGTGCAAGGTCGGCCGAGTCAGGGGGTCATATGGAGGGGTGAAATGGCGGATTTTTGGCTCAAACCTAGGGGGTATTAATGGGTATTTTGAAAACATGATGGCCGCCACAATTGCCGAAAAATGGCGTTTAAAGTCGAAAATGGCCTATTTTGACCGAATTTAGACCAAATTTGGCTTAATTTAGCATTAATTCACTTAAATTAAGCATAATTTAGTTGAATTTAAGCTAAATTTAGCCGAAATTCTGTAAAAAGCTGCCATTTTCGGTATAGGTCGTGAGCAAAATGCCGAGGGGGGGGTCTGGCAGAGCCTCAAAACACAACTGGGGTATTTTACCAAATCACAAACTCAGGGGGTATTTGGTCTATACTCCTCTTGCACATCCCTAGGATTAAGAGAAGGGTCCTTGTAGCGGTAGCATGGAGAAAATGGTCCCTGTAGGGATAGTTGGAAGTCTGTAGGATTAGATCTTGGTTGGATAATCAGGTCCCTACTTGATCTCTATAGGAGTAGGCTATAAATCAAATCTATCCTATGTAAGAGAAATTCGTTCTTTTAATCACTCAATATTCTACAGAGGAGTTAAGTAATGCTGTCCGACCTTGGTCAAATATGTTCAAATATGATTGCTCTTAAAAATATTTGACTTGAATTTCATTCCGGTTCACTCACGCAATCATAGTGATTGAGCAATTCTGCTTAATTCTCCCAGGTACAATCGATAACTGTGAAATTGCCCCTAATGTACAAATCATCCGAAGCAGACATTAAATAAGCTGAACAGTTAAATATTCACTACTTTCGTAACCTCCCTGAGCCCTCCCTTGGATTCAAACGAAGAGATGAGTGGAATAGAGATTGAAAATAAGCAGTGATTTGAAGGGAATTTCGCAGCCTCATCCAGCCATTTCCTAGCCTACTCCAGCCATTTCCTAGCCTCATCCAGCCATTTCCTAGCCTACTCCAGCCATTTCCTAGCCTCATCCAGCCATTTCCTAGCCTCATCCAGCCATTTCCTAGCCTCATCCAGCCATTTCCTAGCCTCATCCAGCCATTTCCTAGCCTCATCCAGCCATTTCCTAGCCTCATCCAGCCATTTCCT
>JAQIWA010001684.1:0-16886 GCA_034693305.1 Eueremaeus valkanovi | reverse complement strand
TCCTTTTGATATAAATTCTGACATTCTTTTGGAAAAAATTGTTTTCTGAATAAAAAATTGTTTTGAACACTAAAGCGAATGGAAAGACATTTTTTATTTAAATGAAAGCATAAATGTTGAGCCCATAGGAAATGGTGTTATACAACGAAATTCTTTATTGGTTTTGGATTTATTGACATTTCAATTGAGTCGTGAAAACAATTTCTTTATATTTTTGTTATTTATATTTAATAATACAAAAAATTATTTTCATTGAAATACATTGAATCGTTCCAACACTTAAACTACAATTAATTACAATATTTAAACACAAACTTATATTTTACATCACTTTCATTAATGGTATATAAATTCATCTTTTTTTATACTCTGAGTCAGAATTCATGAATAAATTGTGTTAAATGAGAGTCAAATAAATTTATGCTTAATTAGGGTTTTCTTAATTACATGAATTCTGAATATTATACAAAAAAGCAAATAATATTATATTTCTTATATTTATTATAATTTCTTTTCTCTAAAACTTTTTGGTATAATATTGTATTTAATTTATATTTAAATTTGTGAATATATTTGAATTTTTCCTTAATATTTATCACAATATTGGAATGTATGTCAACTAAACATCTTATTTGTCGGCACTTTATCTGAATAAACAGGAATTAAAATATATTTTCATTTTCTAATACATATTTGTCGGGTATTTCTCTATAATTTATACAAAATAGCGGAACAGAAGAGAAGAAACAAAAATAAAAATCCAATTAAGCCTTCGAATGCATTGTCTCTCAATATAATAGCAAATAGTTTGTGAATCTTCTAATAATTGTGCTCTGAATACAAACATTTATTTGTTTTACTCTCTGAATATTTGATGAGTAATACTGTATATTGATATTTGGTGTTCGAGTGACCTGCATGAATCCTTAATTCAACCTAGATGGCCAAACTATTCTAGAATTACCATATAGTCAAATTTCAATTAGCGTAGAATAGCCGGCACATTCCATTGCATTATATTAAGCAAGATAGCTTTCATTTATCATAAATATTATTCAATAATTCGAATAATTATTTTCAACTTTTTCTTAATTATAAAACAATTATTAAATAAATTATTTTCATTTTTACATATCATATTCTGGGCTATATTTTGGCGGGTCGTTAGGGCTGAACGGTTGAAGACATAGCAAATCTATTCTCTAACTCATTGTGTGTTATATTTATTTTTCATTTCTTATATTAATAGTAATTATGGTTCGCTTTCTTTGCTTTCATTGCTTTCCTATAACTAAAACAATTCTTAAGTAAGAAAAATGATTTTTATTGTCTTTGCTTTTGGGTCATCTCATAAATTGGAGACAACTTAGACAGCGGTTACACTAGTCTTGTCATCTCTGGTAGTGGTCAGACAAGAGAAGGTACGCTTCCAACTATTCCTATAGAAATTCCTGAACTTATTATTGAAGAAGAAATACAGAATTGGATTAACGCAGGAATTCGATGCACCCAACCATTGAGCTATAGGCGCGCCAGTTGTCAACAACTGGGTTCTGATGCTATTCTCCTCTAATGGTGGTCCCAGCTTGATGATTGCGAATATAACATACAGGGGCAACCAAGAGAGTGCGAACAAGAGCACGATTACGATAAGCATCTTGAACACTTTTATTTTGGACCTTTCGATCACATGATTGCTCTGTTGGTTACCGTCTTTCAGGTTCGGCGGCAAATGTCGCGCCAGCTTTGGTAGTCGTCGTCGACTGATCTTCAGTAGAATCAGAATATAGAAGAGCGCTATTATGGACAGTGGGAGCAGGTATTGGAAGCCGAGGTTCACCACCAGAAAGTAGGTTTTGGCCGCGTTTGCTGTCGGCCACACGTCTTCGCACACCTATTCATAGGACAAGCATTGATACAAATGATTATTATTACAGTTATTATTCAATTTAATGCAAAATATATTGAAATAATAATAAAGTTTAAAATTTATAGTGAAATGTCTTATCAATTCATAGGGTTTCAAAATAATTAGGGGTAACCATCTGTACCAGAATATAATTAAAATCCTTTTTCTAAAATTCATTAAATGATATTTTTATGTAATTTTATTTCTTTGTCGCATATAATGTTCAAAGCGTTCATACATTTGGAGTCATTCAAAGCCAAGAGGTTTGTTCACCTCATCTAATGTATTCCATATTTCAAAAAAAGGAATTCCCGGCTGAAAAATGTTTCACATGCTTTGATGTTTCACTCATGTAGTCTGTATTTCATTAAAACTAATCCCAAAGCAGTTCATAAATTTCTTTCATATTTTTTCTTTATTTTTATCTTTTTTTATATATATTTTGTCGCATTAATGGCAATCCTTGTTCACTGTATTTGAATTATATGTTATTAATTTGTTTTCTAATTCGTGTGTCTTATAATCGGTTACAAAATGTGGTTTTTATTAAACAAAAACAATTTGTTTCGCAATATAATGCAATTATTTTTATTATTTTTTTCTGTTTTGTTTCAGAAGTTCTCTGACTTTTAGTTAATGAAAGTTTCGATGTCTTTCCCCAAAGCCAGTCAACCTCGGGATGATTTAAAAGCTTCTTTCAATTCTGTATTATAGATAGACTTCAAAAGAATGAACCGAATGATCAATCAGTCGAATGAAACTATCCATTAGAGTCTATTAAATAAATTTGCCTAAAATTCAAGTTCAATATTACGAGAGTTTGTATTCAGAGAATGTTTTTTTTATTAATGGCCATAGATTCAGATGAATAGCTTAAAATATGATGCATACTATAAGAAGTCAGATTAAAAAATTCTTTTTTGGCTTAAATCAAGCGAAGAATTGATTTTTTTTATCTCTATTATTGAACAATAAATTATATGTGATATCAAAAAAAGGAAAATATTGTGAAATAAAAGATAAGCAAAAATATTCGGAATTATTTTCTATTAACAATATTAAGTATGAATTTAGTTGTCATCTCATTTGTCAAACCATTTTTTGTCTAACATTTTCAGACATGTATTGTATTTATTTGCCGTAAAAAAAGCAGTTTATGTATTGCTTTGCTGTGAAGTGTCCTTTAAGTGCTATTCAATACTTATAGTACAGAACGACAAACATTTGAGAATTTAAGTCAAAACAGAAATAAAAATCGTTACAAAACTATTAAATAGAGAAAAATGTTTTTAAAGACAGATTATAACTAAAAGATTTTGGAAAAATTGCTTTTTATTGTTTCATGTTTTCGACACATGTTTTAACTCTAGAATACAATGAACTCTAGAAATATTTTAAAGTATATAATATTTTATTCTTATATTTGCAAAAAGACTTACAACAAAAATATTTATAAAAGAATTAAAATCTCTATTTAATAAAATATTAACTGTATTCAAAAAATGCATAAGAATTTATCATGAAACTTTATCTCAGACAGTACTAAAGGAGCTTATTGTGCATAAAATCAGCTCCAATTCCACAGTATATAAAATAGGAGTTTATTTTAAGAACTTTTAAACTTCTATTCAATAGAATATTCTCTATAAAAGAGTTTTCTCACACGAAGTGATGCATAAATATATACAATATATCGATTTTGAAGCCAATACAGTGTACATAAAATCAATGGCCAGTAAAAAGAGTTGAAGAAACAAATAGAAAACTAACTGAAAAAATAAAAATAAAAGTTTTGCTTTGATTCCGATTCGGATCTAAACATACGAAACGATTTGAAATCGGAATTCTCTAACTTAAGTTAACTGTTGTTGAAATGAGAAAATTCTTATACTTTTTTTTAATACTCTTTCTGTTCGGTTAAATCAATTGTAATCGTTGTGTAAATAATAAGATTTAAATGAATACAAAGCAGTGTTTCAGTCGTTAGGCTACAAAAAGTCAGAGATATTTAATTCATTTCTAACGAAACAGAAAAAAAATAAATTTGTTTTCTTCTCGACTGTTGTACTGAATAAGCAATTTATACGAACCGTTTGATGAATACATTTGGAGGTTAGGAATGGTTTGAGAAAAAGAAGAAAAAAACTTTTTCTACTGATATAGAAATGTCTTTAGAAAAGTAAATACATTTTGAATTCAAAATTTATTCAACTCTTATCTAATGGAAAGTGATATCATTCCGGAGTCAATGTTTGCTCAATTTTTTTTGTCTCACATTATTATGTGATGATTGAGTAAAACTGTCTTTACATCTAATGATTGTCACAACAAAATTGATCTGAGCTTTCCGTACAATACTCTCAATGTTTAAGACCTATAAATACATGATATGTTAGTAAAGCGGTCGCAATGTTTCACAAAATACTAATAACTAATAAATCTTGACTTAAACTAAGAAGAGATAAATTTTTTTCTTCTTCTCATTTTTCTTTTGGTATTTATTTATTTTGTCCGCTCTTTCTATTTGTATGAATTCCTCTTTTTTTTCTATATATCTGTAGATTTATTTTACAATTCCTTTTGTATTCAGGTTTGCATTAAGTCATGCGTTATATCAAAATTTTTTCCTTTTCTTCTCAATTGAAAAGTGGTTTCAGAGCTAAAAATGGCATTTAATGAGAATTGCCTCTCATTTTCTACTTTTATATATCATCCAGACTTTTATAACTGTGCCATAAATTTTGTCACATACTGTCCGACGTATTGTCTTTCTTGTTATATCAATATATTCAGGAAATTGTTTTCAATGAATTTCTAAACGACTTTTTTGAGACATTTACAAATATTTTTTTCGCATATTATGTTTGTTTATAAACTTTATCTGAAATATAAAATAAAAAACTTAAATATCAGAAATATTTTATTTGAAAACTGTATACCAGATATTTTATGCGTGACATTTGTATTCCTGGGGCACTTTTTGAATTGTATAGAACTGAACACTAATACATATTTTCGAAGTTATACTGAAATTTTTTTTTCGATACAATTTAAAGGTTTGCAATACTGATATTAAGTGCGCTAGTTCAGTAAAATGTTCCGGATTAGTATTAAAATAGTTGGCTCAAGGCGTTAGCTTTGTTATGTATAAAAGATCTAGTTTAATTATAAGCCAGCAATAATGCTTAAAGATGTTTAAAAAGAGACGACAAAAATAGATAATCTATTTCTTGATCTTTTGTTGTGTTGAGTCTAAAAGTGTTTCAGTATTTAATCAATCATTTGTTCGCATAAAAGAACTGAATTATACTGTAATGCAGTTAAGAGCAAATTATGATTAGATATTAATTATGTTTAACTTTGAAAATAAAATCTCTAACAATGAAGAAATTGATGACCAAATTCATGGAAACAAAAATACTTTTTATAGAATTTTCTCATTTACAGTAAATTGCGGTTAAATGGAGTCAACATTGTTTTGGCGAACATTTTGTTACATTGTGTGCAAAGAGATTAAGGAATAATGAGAATAAAAGTATACAAACTTGTAATTCAGTGAATCTTTCGTCAAACATTGGAACAAGCTCAAAATATATAACCCACGGAAACGATACGCCAAAGCTAAGTATCCAAATCATCGTTATTGTGATCCGGCACAAGTTATTGCCACATTTACGACCCAATGGGTAATAAATGGCGTAAAACCTGAAAACAAAAATTTAATTAACATTAAGAGCGAAAACAAAAAAATCTATTCATCTCATAAACAGATTAATCACACGTTTATTATTCAGAAAATATTTGCCTTCAAATAAATTTAATGAAAAAATTCCAAATTATAGACATTTTTCAGCTTTCATGCGACAGATGACTGAAAGAAAATTGACATCAATTTCATATTCTCTCAAAATCTCTCTCTTCTCTGAATATAATACAAAAATATGTTTCAAAATAAACTTTTTTCTCTTATTTTTGTTGTTGTCATACAATATGTTTTCATATTATGTTTTCCTTGTATTCAACTTAACTTTTCTTTTATAATCGGAAGTATATATCAAAACGGATTTCAGTCAAAAAAAATTATAATAATATTAAAGAAAAATTTTCCGCTTTTGAAAACAAGAAGAGGTTTTCTGAGAGAAGAAAAATAATTTAGAAAACAATTTGTTTGTATATAAGTGGATAAAAAACATGAAAAATGAATAAATTAGAGGAAATCATACACTTTTATGCGTTTTATATTCAGATTAAATTGTTTTTCAGTAAAGATACAAAATATGAGCTCTGTTCCATTGATGCTCTAATCGCATGTCATATAAACAGTATCAATTTTTATGAGTTCCTCATCTACTAGCTTAGTTGAATAGAGTTAAAAACAAAATCCTATGAAGTCATCAATTTTTCAATACAGAAATAACTGTAGGAGTGATGGACATTAATAGAGAAGCAGGTACAAATGTACAAATTAATATTGCAGGTCCATCACTCCTACAGTTATTTCTTATTGAAAAATTGATGACTTCTTAGGATTTTGTTTTTAACTCTATTACAACTTTTAGTATTAATATACGAATTTCATTGGATTTTTTTCAGTTTAATATCAAAAAATAATTCGATTCGTATGTAGGAGTATCCCCGGGTACTTTGATCTAAAGTTGCAGCTTTTTGATATACTGTACAAATATTTCTAACTAAAGTCGCAAAATATGTTGTTATTTATTATCTAATATTCAGTTGAGTTCGGCTCATTTTTTATATGAAAATCCTTATTATATTTCCTGTGGGTATATGAATATGCAAAAGCGGTTTATACCTTCATATGAAATCATTGATTCCAATGCACGAAAAAACTGTATAAAAAGTATTTTTTAGCGAATATTAATGATAAGAATCAAGGAATAAATTTGAATTAATTGGCCCGTCTTATATACAATGAATATTCATCAGGAAAAATATCTCATTAAAACTTCCAATACTTTTATTTATGACAAATGTTTTTGTTTTTTTCCAGAGATGGCCCGACACTAACCAAACAACTGTTGAAATATTGTGTAAAATATTCAAACTTTAAAGTTACAAATTTTTGATTACAATGCATAAACTATCAAGAGTATTTTAATCGATTTGATGAATTAAGATAAATAAGTTTATAGGATATTGTGCCTGAAGTCTTATACACTTTAATAGCCTGATCAATCTTGTTATTCAGTTTTTTCTTATTCCTAATTCGCTATTGTAATCAAATCGTATACTTTATGTCTAATAAAGTAAATGTAGTGAACATACATTTTATTTGAGGAAAAGCTCTCTTAAGAATCTAATCTCATATTATATTATATTGTTATTCATTAATATAAGTTATTTTAATGAATAGCAAAAACTTCTCTCATATAAAACTTATAGCAATTTTACCACTAATACAATAACTGCAATAAATGTGATATTTATAAAGAAAATTTAACCGCAAATATTGGGTCAGATTTAATAAAACCATTTATTTTCAGAGTATATTTAAGTCGAAAAATCACATAAAAACTGAGGAAAAGAAAAAATATTTAATAATAAATAAAATGAAATGTAATATAAGAATAGTTAACATTAAAGAAGAAAAGGAAAGAAAATAAAAATTCTTTAAATAAGAGTTATAAGAGTTTACTTAATTTTGCCTCCAATTCAAACTTTTATTTCATTTTTTACACTTAACAGCGAATAGTAGACAATAAAAGTAAAAACAGAAAAATAAAAGCAAAAAATTCAATATAAAAAAAGACAAAGAACAGGAAAAATCAAGTTTTTATCTAAAAAAGAAGTTATGTCTATTTCATGGATAGTTTGAGATTTTATGTAATTTCAGTGCACATCCGCTACACATCAGCTAATGTAGTGTTTCGTCGACTCTATGTATTGAGCGCTCGTTTTTCCCAATGAGAAACAAAACACAGAAAAGAGATTCAAAATAGTATCCAAAAGAGTCGATAGTATTCTCGAGCGAATACTTTTAACCTTTTTCTCTCTTAAGAACTCTTGAGTTGCATTTTTTGGACACAATAGGGAAAAACTGGTACTCCCATTGACACACTCATAGCTTAGTGCCCATCACTCCAACAGTTAGAGCACAGGCTATCAGTGCTTATCTATATATTGATATATATATTCTTTTTGTTTGTTCTCTTCATTTATATATAAACAAAAGTTGACTTAATTGACAAACAGATGAGATGAGCCAACAGGAGGACAGCCTTTTTCTTATGTATCTTATTATGAGATCTAATCTAAGAGTTTAATTGAATGTCTTTTAGCAGATTCTGGTCACTACTGATTATCACTTCCACTGCTATTTAGAGTAAAAGTTGTTTTTGTTTTTTTTCTCAATTATTGAATCCTCTCTTTTGGATATTCTGTTGTATTGTATCCCCGAATGAGGTATTCTTTCATTCAATTTATTTCTATTACACTAATAGGAAAACATTTTACTTTTAATTAACAGTCAAGTTGTGCTGATTTTTATATAACTTGTAAGTAGTAAATCATTTAACCAGGTTGAAAACATACTCTTATATTAAACAATTATTTAGAAACTGGTTAATCATTATTTATTATTATTAATAGCTTTTAACTTATATTTCGTAATAACTGAAAGTTTTTTTATAATTATCTAATTTTTGGCAAAATTAATTTGAATGACAAATCATATAAATTTCTAGTCTTTCCAAATCACTTCTGAGTCTGATTACAGGTGTACTAAAAATTTTGCTTTGATTTCTGATTTAAAGCATAATTATCTCTTAGTTGTGGGATGTGAACAATAAAGTTGTTGACTGAGTCAGTATAATCATGATCTGTATAATTATGAGCATAACTACGAGAAATAACATCAACGAAGCGAAGACTCAATTAATGTTTTCTGTCAAATGTTTTATTCACTAAAAAACGTTTCAAAATCTAATTCAAAGCAATTATTGCTTAAAAAGTTTTCAATGAAAAGAAACGGAAATAAAATTTTATTATTCTGTCGGCGCTTCAAAAAAAAGTAGTGGCAATGAAAATGTTATTTACTGGTGATATACAGCAGAATTTTAATCAAAAAAGCCATCATTTCATAAAATTGTTACAATTTCTGCACTACTTATAGATATAGAGAACAAATAAATGTTATAAAGATTTGAAATATTGTCGACTCTTCCACAATATAAGACACAATTGAGACTAAACTAAAGGATAGAGAACTCAGACATCAGAAGAAAAGGATATTTTTGGGTACAATAGTCTTCAATGAAGACTAAAATATGTGATTCTCTTTAAAAAATTGGCTAAATTTTTATAAATTCCGGCAAATTCTGTAAAATTCCTTTTATAGAGAAATCTTTTCGATTCCAACTCATCTTTCAGTTGGACTAAAATATAATATTAGTTGAGTTTGAGTTAAAAAGTAGACTTAAAAGACAAATAAGAATGAAAGAGGATTTGAAGACACGGTTTAGCCATAAAGAGAATTTGGATTTACAATCGATTTAATAAACTTTAAGTGAATTAAAACTTCTTGGAACTAACATGAAGTCAGATAGGTAGTCTTTCCAAAAGTACCCATTCAGAATAATATACTTTCCGCATCCCTGGTTCAAGGGTGCGAGAGAGAGAGAGAGAGAGAGAGAGAGAGAGAGAGAGAGAGAGAGAGAGAGAGAGATGGGTTCAAAGTCCCTTATATAAGAGTCGAAGACATTTATATTGACTATTGTTTTATTGGCAGCAAATGACTGACCTGTCTATAGATATGGCCACTAATGTGTAGACCGAAGCGTTAACCGATACGCCCTGAAGATATGGAACTGCTTTGCAGATGAATCGACCCAAAAGCCAGGCTATAGAGAGAAATCAGAAAAGAAAAAGAGATCATTAAGTCATTAATTAAGTTGAAAAACAATTAATATAAGACTTAATTGCTTTAAATTAGGAAATATTTGCTATTTTTTAATGTCTTTTATGTTTGAGTCTGACTTAGTAAGAGTTGAATGGACTGGAGATAAAAGACATTTAGACGTAAGGATGCAATGGATGTTAAATATGATTTCGCATTCATTCAAACATTGATTTGCTATTAAACAAACTGAGTCTCAATGTTCTGCTCCTTAACCGATGAATAGGAATAGACCTCAAACTAATGTAACAGAAAAGCAATTAAAGTCAATGGAGTTTAAGTTATAATCGTTAGCAGAATGAGTGCTATCATAGAAGCCCTATCAAAATGGTCCAGACACTTTGATCGGTCTCTTTCTTTAATTTTCTATTGAATTTCGAAATATATGAGAATTTTCATTATATCCGAGTTATTTCTATAGAATAGTTCCAGTGTAATGTCCCGGCCCGGGTGATTTTCTTTTTACTTGATAGCATATATTGTAAATAGGAATCAGTAAAAGTTCACTGAACAGACCTTTAACCCCCACTTGACTATTGCAGTCACGCGACATATTTAAGAATACATATTACAAAATTATCCAGGGCTTAACGTGATTCCTATGCTTGAATCCTGAATGTCTGTATTAACCATAAGTAAAATCATTATGACTTTCGACACAACAAATAGGAATTTATTCTCATTTGAATCGACTTTTGCTGATTTATTAGAAATCGTACCAAAAATTAATAGCATTTCAACGAATATGGAGTAAATATTTCATCCGTTTCTATATTTTAATCTATTTTATTCATTAGTTTAAAATTCTGTGAAATATCTTATGAAAAATCATTATTTGCTTGAATTTTGTATTACTATATATTCGTACAAATACTGTAAAATATTTATTCAAAGCATAAAATATCAATATTAATATTTTTATTCACATTCAACAAAATAAAAATGACCAGAACTAAATTGAATTTCAAAGTTATAGTTATCTCTTAAGAAACTGTTCTGACAATAAGAAAGTAATAACTATTTTCCTACTCCATACACATAAGCACTCAATTGTAACCATTTTTACACATTTATTAATGATATATACTTTCAAGTCATCAATCTTTCTAAAAAAGTATATAAAATTCTTGTGTGAAGTTTTCCACTGAATTCTATTCGATTCACCCATATATTCATTTGTCCGAAAAAGTTATTTTTATTCTTACAGATTATATCAGAGATAGGCAATAGGGGATAGAGGGGGGTTGACCCCCTAGGATTTTGGCTGTGGCTGATCTCCCCTCTGATTTTGGAAGATTTTGCGGAAAAATCGAAAACGGGGCACTTTTTGGCGAAAAAATTAATTCATTCACCCCTTTTGGTCAAAATTTTGGCTGACCCCCCCCTGTCGTCGGACCCATTGCCTATCTCTGAGATTATATACTGTTTCAATCAATTTTATTAATAGGAATGGCCAAGCTCAGCAAACCTAAGGGATATGGGGAAGGGTCAAAGGCGGACAGAAAATCTACCAAAATGGCGCTTCAAACAAGTTTTATATTGGAGATTGCTCCTTTTTTCGAAGTTCAGCTAATATAATCTTTGCCAAAATTAGAAGAAATTCAAACAAAAATAGTGGCAAAAAGTCGGGAGGGGTATTGTTCCGGCTCAAAAACCTTTGTCACTATTCAAAAGCTAGTGGTTGGACCTTTTAGATAACCCCCTTGCTATCCCTATTATATTAAGAAGTAAACAGAAAAAAAATATTTTGAGAGAAATAATAATTTAATTTTTTTTGTCTTTTATTTATTATTGTTATTATTTCTATTCACGCTTAAATACATTTGCATTTTGTTTTCAAAGAGTTATTTTATATAAGATATGACTTAAGGCTCAAATGATATTTGTCTACAATTTCAATCATTTAGAGATTTACAGCTCTTTATGAATATATGTCTAATTTGTTTTGCGGACTCAAATATCTTATATTACTTCTGTTGAAGTGATTCTACGGAAAACAGCAGTATTTTAGAGATTGAAAAAGATTTTGAGTACGAATTGAAAATGAATTCCTGAGTAAAAGCAATATTCTTTTGAATCAGATGAACGCCTGCAATAATAGATTATATATACGAATATTTCACAACTTTTTCAAATAAAATATTTCAAATTTCCGCGTATTATATAATATAAGACTCAGAATTAAAATTACTTTTCGTCGAGAATAAGATAAAATAAAAATAATAAAAGTCTTTAAAAGACTGCATTAAAATCAAATTCATAGCAAAATTGTGCGAAGAGTTAGTTCACAAGAAGATGGGATGAGAAGGGATGGGAGTGAGACCAATGTGCTAGAGATAGATAGACTATAAATAAGTTATAAAATCTGTTCTAAACCTAGATTTATACCAGTATTGTGTGCTTTAGAGGAATGATAAATGTTTAAAGAGATATCAGGTTTAGATGTCAGAGAGAAAAGAGAAAAAAAATCTATACTTTGTTATTAAAGCTCTGAATTGAAAGTTTCAAAACACATAACACATATGAAAAAAAGAGAAAATCATTTACACATTGATTATAGATTTATATTTTATTCATAGCTTTAGAATATGTTATATAAAATATCGATTATTTGTATAGTATTTGAGTTAACTTACGGCCAAAAATGTTGCCGATGAGAGTGGGGGGCAAACAGAATATAACGACCAGCAGATCAGCCAAAGCCAAATTACCCACAAATCTGTAGAAGACTTTGTTCGACGAAACGGAAGAAGAATTATATTTCTGTTTTCTTAGAGCGCATATAATCCACAAAACACTTAGATTTCCAATCAATCCAATCAGGAATACAATTATATAAGCGATCAGATAGGCTATAGTCCATGTGATCGAGTGCCGCAAATAGCACCCGAATGATAGTTTACATAAATCTTTTATGTAATCATTTAGACTGTCATCTGTGACCAAGTCTTCAATTGTCGAGTATATGGATGTGTTGTCTATTGGAATCGACATATCTTTTGTCTTATTCTTCAGTATTTCACTCATAATAACGCTTTTAGTTGTCGTATACATAAAAATGTTTTCGCAATTCAATTAAATTCGGTTTTGTTTACAAAACTTTTCATATTTCGAGAAATAATTTAATTTCTGTTATTTTTCATGTCTTAATGTCATATAAAATACAGACTTTTTACAACTTGAGTACACTTTTAAAATCTTGAGCTAAAAGTTTCTCAATAATAAGTGGAACAACTTTTTACTTAAAGAGAAATTAGCTTTAATTCAACTCTAATGGAAAAAAACTTGAAGTAAAGATAATTTCGCTCATAGTATCGAAAGATAACTAATTGCTTGTAAATTAAAACGAATAAAACGAATCACATAATTAAGAAAAAGAGATTCTTTATGTAAATGTCATTCATTCAAGATTAAGATCATATTTGTCTGAATGCCAGACATACGACATATGCACTAAATATTAATATATTTACGTAAAGCAAATTTTATTTTGTGAAACAGTAAAAGATTTAATGTTGAAACAGAATATTCTGTTTATATACCAAACTCCTTAATATACACCGACTGTTGACTGTCTGTTCACATGCAGAGCGAATGCTCTCTCACTTCACTCATAACGTTAATCGTCGGTCAGATGAGTATTAATACAAAGAATTTTTTTTCTGAATCACAACTAGAAGTTTGAATAGAAGTTGGAGTATATGTGAGTGTCTGAGCCGGCAGAGGATGAGGTATATGCGCACAAATATAGCGATTCAGCCAATTGTTGTTCGGGTTGTAAGAGTAAGAGGAAAAATAGCCTGACTATAGAAAGACTTGTTTTCAACATTTTATACACTATTTTTCGCTCTTGTATTAACACAGATAACAATAGAATGTATTTAAGAATAAAAAGGAGAAAATAAAGTGTATTACAGAAGAAGTGTATAATCTTGTAATTCCTGGCCATCTCTTCTATGTAGGTCTATAAGCCCCTACCAGACCTCTCGCTCTCTCATACACTTCTTGTGCTCTATATATTTGTAGACAATTTTTTACAATATCAATGATCCAAATAATAAAGCGTTCATTACTTCGCACAGTTATGTGAAAACCTTTGTTATTTTTAAGTCTATTTTATTTATTTTTTGTGAAACGCTCTGATTCTGAAGACATTACTTCTTATTTTTCCTTTGAATGTCTGACCAGTAGTTTGAGAGATGAGAATAGTTTTGTGATAAACATTACTTGACTCAACTTAAGTATTATTAAGACATTAGACATTACAAGACATTAGGCATACAGTCATAGAGTCAGTGATGAGAATAGAAATAATTTATAAATCAATGAAATCACAAATACGTGAATACCTTATTCAACATTAAAGTCATTCATTCAATGGAGACTCCAATTAATTTAATTAATAGAAAGAAAGAAAAAAATAATATTCGCATCAAATAAAATTGCACTCGAGTTGATGACCGATAATTGCGTTTAGAGACGGCCAAGCTCATTGCATTTTAGAAAGTTAAATGCATTTTTAACATTAAAAATTATAACTTATTTTTGGGATGGGCATATCATCAGAGAGTAATATCTCGAGAGTATAATAGCTGTGACCACCTTGGTCAGCCCTAAATTACAATTAATAAATAATAGAGAGTTTGATCCAAAGTAAAATTAATCTTTTTTACACTGCACTCAACTGTAGTTAAACATATAACTTAAGAAAATATATGAAAGCAATATAAAGCACAATCTCTTAAAGCAATTAATTATTTTTTTTTGCTTCAAATCATTTAATTACGAAAATATGAACTCATTTTACTCCTACTATTTGAGAGCTCATTCAAATGCATAGAATCTTTAATTAGTTATTATTTAATTAAAAAGAGTTTCCTATTATTCAAAATTATTCTTATTCTTAATTATTCAATAATTATTTTCTTATGAATTGCTGTAAAATATTTCTTGAAATCGCAATTTTTAGTTAAAACTCAATACAAATTCTGATATATTTTGTAAAATCTGTCTGAAATTCAAACAAAACGAAGTTTTTTATACAAAAAAAAGACAAAAAAAAGGTTTTTCTGTTGTATACAGATTTCAAATCCAAAGAATTTATTCTTCTTTTACAGAATTAATGATTTGAATAAAAGTCTATTTTTTAAATTCAAAGAAATTTTTATTATTGAATACGAGATTCAGAAAAAATATTTACAGAAAACGTAGGATTTTATGAATAAATGATAGAAAAATAATTGAAAATCTTATGAATGAATGAATTGGCCATTAAATGAATACTTGATTTTCAGCCTATTTGCTGACATTTCTCTATTCAATTATATTTCGTATATTAAGAAGAAAAGAGAATTGTTTTCAGGAAATGAAGAATTTCCTAAATTTTCCTTAATATGTATATAACATGTTTCGAAGAAATTTTCGTTTCGTTTCTTAAGAAAGTTATTTTGTTTTTGTGCACAAAAAAAGACATTGAAATGCATTAACTTTTTTAAAATTTATTGAATATCTGATATCATAAGTGAATAAAAATTATTTTCGTTTCTATTTTTCTGTTTTCGTGTGTTTTCAGTCATATATAAAGTGGAGTTTATATGGTTTTAATAGCATTTCACTCGAAATAGTATTCTTACTTTTCAGACAAAAAACATTATCGAAATCAATAAAATAAATTCTGTGCACAAAAACATGAGTCTATTGAATAAAATGGCAAAATCTCTACCCAGGCACTATTATTTATAATGAGTATTTTGAATTGGAAGCCATATAAAAATTTCACCCTGCATTTTATATTCCCGAGACGTTGAATATGAAAACTTTAAAGATTTTTCCAAAAGTAATCCGAATATCTTTTCTCTTCATTTACATAAATCATGTTATTTTTAATATTTGTTAAGTGAATAGAAATGCCCTGGGATGTATGAATAGTCGAATAGTTGATGGCTCGTTCAGTTAAGCCATTTGATCAGAAAATCTCTATCCATTTGTTTTTAATTTCTAAAACAAGTCTAAACAGTATTTATATTTTTACCGGAAAAAAACAGTATTTATAATACAATTAATTTTGTTTACATTGAAAGCAATTCTTTTATAATACAAACAGTAGTTATGAATATTTATTTGAATTCTTTCGACTGAATGTAAAGTAAATGTTATGTCAGTTGAAAACAGAAATAATTATTATTCAATTCGTTAATAATTTATTTGTTAAGTATTATATATACTGTAGAGATGTTCAGGTGTTCGGGTGGATGTACATTGTGTTTCGCAATCCAATGCTCAAGTACACTTTAGGGACGGACAATAAAGAATGATTATATTATAAGCCCAGAGGAAAAGTCCGGAGATTTGCGAACATCTTTAGTAGTCTTAAAGCACTTATAAAATTAACTCAGAGTCAGGTATACAGGAGTTCATTGAATGAGTAATCCCTTTGAAACCCATAGCTACTGTATTTGACGACAAAGATATTAAAAATTCATTATTAATCGTCAATCGAATAATAATTGTATATAATTGACAATACAGTCCACTCTAGTTATACTACTGTACTGTATAAGTAGAGTACAGTATAGGTTAGAGTCAGAGATAGGCAATGGGTTTAGAGGGGGTTAATCCCCCTAGGATTTTTGCTAAGGCTAACCCCCTCTGTTTTTCGATGATTTTGCGGAAAAACTCGAAATGGGACACTTTTGGGCGAAAAAATTGATTTATTGCACCCCTTTTGGCCAAAATTTTGGCTGACCCCCTCCCTGTCCGGAACTATTGCCTATCTCTGGCTAGAGTTGTTACAAAGTGCGAATGTCTTCTAATTGTTGTTTTAGGCAATCATATTCAGACTGTCTGTCTTTAGAACTGAACCAGATCCCCTTTGGGAGAGCTTGGTAATGGCACATATTTCATATGATTCGGGGTATGAAAAATCGTGCTCTCCATATATTCCTATATTCATTCCGAACACATTATTTTCACTTTTATTAAAAGCATTTTTAGCGAGTATACTCGCTTATGTTCTTGAGAAGCTGTCCGTCTGTCCGTCTGTCCGTCTGTCTGTCCGTCCGT
>JAQIWA010001683.1:0-16890 GCA_034693305.1 Eueremaeus valkanovi | reverse complement strand
TGGGAATTCCCGGAAGATATGGAACTTTCTTATTTTCCTGGAAGATAAGCCTTGGGAATGGGAAAGCTCGAACGCTAGCTATAGTAGCGAACGTTGTCTTAGAGCTGAAGCGAGCGCTCAAACGTCAGACTTGTTTTTGTTTAACGAGTTTTGAGCTGAGCTGAAGCACAGCCAGAATAGAGACTCTGAGCCTAACTGTTGTGTACTGTGCGGGCACTGGACTGTTGTGTAGCAAAGCATAGGATATTTAGCATAGCATAGGATAGACTGTATTACAGTATTAGAGTCTATACAGTCTGCACAGTGTGTACAGTGTATACAGTGCTTACAGTCTGTTCTGATAGAGAGTGTCAACACTTGATGAGTGCATTTGGTTCAGCAAATGGCGGATTAAATGCCAAATATTATCCAAATTTATTGAACTCTAATCTAATTGTGTCCGACATTACACTCATCTGACGTCCACACCATTGGTGTGCGAACAGAGTCTGATTCAGACAATTATGTCAATACATGTGAACTAAACACCACTTTATTTGACACCAATTTTCTCTAATTTTATTATTTTCTGTGTTTTTCGACCAAAAGACTGATTGTTATAATTGTTGTAATTGTTGTGAATATAATGAGAAATATATCCAATATATCGATACAACAATTGGCCGACAATACAGGTATGGATACAATGCATGTATGCATTCATTACATCCTTATTAACAGTCATATCAATTCAATTGAATACTGATTGTTAGCACAGATAGGACTAAACAGTTGTCTTGTCTTTCATATCAATTACAGTATATCTTCAATAATACTAATAATGATTATTATTAATAGTATTTATAAAATAAAATAATAATTGCATTGAATTATAGTTTTAGTTGTGATAACTCAGTCATTACGTGCACTCAAACGCGTAGACACTTTGGAAGCATTCACTCAATTCATATGACATTTACATTCATTTCTTTTATTTTATATTATATTTCATTACAATTAGCTCTTAATTGCATTAACTCTTTCCTCATATGTATTGCAGTTAGTTATCAAACAATCATTTAATTGAGATTTTTTCGCATTCGTATAATTAATACAACATTTTATATCGAAAAGAGAAACAAAAAATTATATAAAACTAGTTTTCATTTTAACATTGATTTTAACGTTTGATTAAAATATTTTCTTTAGTTTTTATTTTTTATAATTTTAATTGTCTTTCAAAGCAAAGAAAATATTTGATTAATTATTAAATTAATTGAATATTATTTGCGATAAACTTATAATTTATTGTTTAAGAAGAAAATATTTTTTGTTTTTTGGAAAAAACTTTTCGTTTTGTGTATAATATCGGAGTCGAAGAAAAGCCGAGACATTCATGAAGTGATTGCAGACATTTATAACTTGTATAATAAGTTTTTCTATTTATTTAGTTTAGATTTAAGTATTTTTTTTATTCATTTTTTAAATGTTTTTATTCACTTCAATATTGTAACCATTTTTCTGAAAATCTTTTGCCAAAAACTGGTTTCAATTCATTTGATTATATTATATATGAATTGAATTCAATGTTGGAGTCAATCAAGTCTTTAAGAATCGAAATATTTTTTTTTCGCTCAAAACTAATCTTA
Organism: Eueremaeus valkanovi; assembly: GCA_034693305.1. Taxonomy (NCBI): domain Eukaryota; kingdom Metazoa; phylum Arthropoda; class Arachnida; order Sarcoptiformes; family Eremaeidae; genus Eueremaeus; species Eueremaeus valkanovi. Next base: position 15,262 of record JAQIWA010001683.1, on the reverse strand, counting down.
ATTTCTCTGAATTTTTGAATAATTTTTTCAAACGTTTCAATAAGTCTTAATAAAGTTGTAAAACATCTTTAAGTAGTCATGAGTTTGAAGACACGATAAAAACAATTTAATTAATTAATGAAAACCTGATTATACAGTGAGTGGTATCAACCGAAACAGCTCTTCGCGCGGAAGTATCCGAATATCGCCGCCAATCGTACCAAACAATGAGACAAAACCTATACTTAGGACCAGTAGTACATCGAATGCACAGCAAATGCAAACCGATTTAGAGATGCAATCATTCGGACAGACTCTGAACCAAACTACTGGTTCGTTTCAAAATAGTAAGTCTTCATTCGATTAGCACTTAATTGGGTTTCAAATATAAAATCAGTTTAATTGAAAAGAATTGCTTAATATTTCAGATCAGGTCTGCACTGATTTGGCAAACGATGTGTATTCGCATCAATACTATGACTCGAATGTAATGAAAGCAATGATTGATTGTTTGCTTATTTCTAATAACCACTAATCGATTAAAACATATTTATTTCTAAACAGAATTATTTGTCTCATATCAACAAATGCCAGCAAATGAACAAAAACTGCATAACTGTTAATCAATCAGCAGCTATGGGTGCGCCCAATGCGTGTGTGTCGAGCGGTCACTCGACGTCAGCCACAGCTGTCGTCAATAATGGGATGACATCTGCAAACCTAAACCCAAATTCAATAAGCAATTCCAGGGGTTCTCTGGAAGATCATGGCGTCGACGTCGGACGTGTCAGCCCAAGCAATAGCAGTAATGATAGCCGAAAATCCAGATATAGTTCCGCCAGTTTGGACAGCGGACGGGGAAGTGACACAAAAGTAGGCAAAACTCTATTCTATTGAATATATCGTTTGATTCGTATTTTTTATATAAATATAAGTTATATTTAATTTAATTAATTTCAATAGACTTCAGGCCAATCACATCGAGTGTCAGTCCATAGCTGTGAGTCATTGGGCTCTCAATCGAGTGCTAAAGACTATAACCGCAACTCTTCTTCGTCTTCGAGTATCGGAAGCGGAAACAGTGTTACTCTCGACGGCAACGTCAGCACAATAAGTACGCCGACCACTGCTGAAGCTAACTGGCCTCCTGTAAGTGTTGGCAACTCTATTGCCGGTCCTCTGAGTATTCCCGAAATGGTTTTGCATGGAATCGCTGTAAGATTTTTATTTATTTTAATTATTCTTTTATTTATTTTATTTTATTTACAATTTCTGTTGAATTTCTTTTTCACAAATATTGTTCACATTTTATAAGTGCTTTGCGTTTGCGAACTGATAGACAAATATTTATTCAGTCATATCGTTAACTGAAATAATGCAGACTTTGATAAATAGAAAACAATTTTATTAAATATTTTACTTCTTTGCGATCAATAAGTATTTCAAAACAATTGAAAAATCTTTTCGCAAAACAGTATTCAGTTTTCTGATGAAATGCAAATGATTTGCGTTTATATTATATTTAATTATTTCCTCAAACTCTTTGTCAGTCTCTCTAATAATAAGCAATAAATTCAATATTTTGGCCAATGATTTGTTTATTCCGAAAAACTTATTCAATATTTTAATTGAAATCTATTCAAACTTTTATTCAAATAATCCATTCATTCATAAAAAGTAATTTTAATCCGTTTGAGTTCAAACGAGTTGATTAGATTTGCACACTTAGGCTCAGGTTATTATGAAAACCTATTGTCACTCACAACAAGTGATTCCTCATATGTTTTGCGCCAAATATTCAGAACCCAAACAATGTGTTGTCATTGACTGTACATTCTCTTTGTGTTCAGAGCGTAACCAAGATTATATTCTAAGTTATTTCGTTTGCTTTTCAATACCCTTGCTCTTTGAGTTCGATGTTTGAGAGGAATATATAATATGAGTTATGCTCCGAAACAATTATTTGTGAACAGTCTCTACAATACAGTATTAATCAATTTATTATCATTGCATTCAATCAATGAGCAAACAAATATCGATTGAGAAAATGGATCCGAACTAATTTTATATATTTTCTTATCTGATTTGGATTTGAAGTAATATATTAACAAAGAATATAATAATTTTAGAAAATCTGATCTACAGTACAGTGTAGTGTAAGTAATACACGCTTTGCTTCATTCAGTATATGATTGTATTCAATATTAAATAAGATGAGATCAATGGAAGTTTGGCCAATTGCCTCAATACCTGTTCAATAAAATGTTGATTTATTTTCAAACTTTCACATATTTTTTATGACTCTTTCAATAATTGATTCCATACTGTATATACATTGGATAATCAAGCGATAGAAGTAATCAGATTATTATAATTGTCAAAAGTGAGCAAAAAGTATGAAAAGTTTTCGAATCGAAAACATTATAAGAATATATTGAATGTCTCTCTCATTCGTATAAAATATTAATAATATTTGCATAGTTTGAAGAACTGCTTCAATATTTTGATTTTGCATTAAAAATGGTCTAAAATGAGTTTTTTTTGGCACAAATCATGTCAGTCCCTAATTGGCAGCTGAGCTCAAACATGTGACTCAATATATGAATTAAATTAACTCACTTTAGTTGAAAAGTTGTTTAATAACAAGTTTTCTTAAAAATTCTTAAAATGAGTTAAAACTTGACAATAAGTGTTAGGTTTCTGCTGTTGTTTACATCTACTATATCTACTCATGACTTATGATTGCATTGATTTAAGAGTTTGGTCAACAGTATTGTCTAATTTGTTTAGTTCTGTTCCAATAATATTGTTTACTATTAATTGATTTTTGTGTTAATTTAATTGTTTAATTGCGAAACGGTTTAGAAATATACGATTAATATTAAGAATTTGATTGAATACAACAAATTCAGAGCTGATTTTAATTCTAATGATTTATTTATAACAAAATGTTTTGATTGAGTCTTACATTAAACGATTGCATAAATGTTTAGTCAGAAAATTAGACCGAAATAAGTGCAGATGTGATACTGGAAGTGCTTTCTGAATGCAATGTCAGTCAGATGTCAGTACACATAACGTCAATGCACTGAATGCATTGAATGCTGACTCCAATACTCCGCACATCCTATGCGTTACAACATTCTGGAGTACAAACTGGATGTTTCACTCTTTCAATACATTCACTGTTCTGTTCCTCAAAATCCAGTCAACACAGCTCTCAAAGCCCTCTTTTATTAGGTTTATTCGCAATTTATAATTGTGTGCGGGTAAGGGTAAGGGTAAGGACTTTCATAAATCACTGGTTTCGGGTTGAAAACAGATCGGATGATACGATACATTGATTTTGCTTTTTCTGATTACTAGACTTCAGTAGAGAAGTAGGAATTTAAGTCTCCATTAAAACGAATGATTAAAAAATATTTATTTTTTCTGATACCTATCAGTGATTAGTCAGAAATTAATTTTTATTTCTCAAAATAGCTTGTTATCAAATGCTGATTATATAATACTTAGAGCGGGATTAGTTATAGACTGATCAGTCAAGTTATGTCATTATTATTGTCCATATATGGGGTTAATGGCAATTAAGATGGGTTTGTAGGACAAGGGTTTAAAATGTCTTTTTGAACTAAATTTTTGTCCTTTCAGGCCGTTATGAAAAATATTGATTCCTTTGTATTGTATAACTTGATCTAAATTCAATATAACCTCCTAAACCTCTACCCAGGCACAATCATAAATGACACTTATCCTTCGATCTTCTTTAGTTGATTGCGAGTTCATATGTAATGATATCTTATTATAAGTTATATCTCATTAAATACCAACAAATGGAAACATTTTGACACAACTGTGAAATGTATTAACACAAGTGATGGCATTTTGGACATCATTTTGATTGCAATAATAATTCCTTAGTTGTTATGGTGAGAGAGAACTCTGTTTTACTTTCTTTTCAATACTTATGAACATTATTTTTGACATTCGTGTTATACAAGTGATAATTAGGTTAAGAATTATAAATACATAAAAATATTTATTTCTATTGATAAGAATTTTTCTGTTGTATTGTTAACTCATATTAAGCCTTGTATTCATTCTTTATTTTATAGAATATTTGATAAAACAATTAATTACTGCTTAGAATAATATGTTTGACATTTATATAAATATGTTCCGAATCCATGCAAACATATTGTTCGCGCAGTAGTTCTTCCGAATTAATTCCTTTTTTATTGAATGAAATGTGATTTTTGAGATTAAATGCTCACAAATTCAATAGACAATAGTTTTTTCATTAATTTTTGATTTCATTTAATTTATTTTCATTTTACGAATTTAACTCAAAAGTCTATATTTTGCTGGTATTCTGTTGTGAGCTAGTTATCAGATATATTCTGGGAAGTTTCCAGGAAATTAGTTTATGATTTGCTTGATTATATTGAAAACTGTTCGAACATTTCCTACAGTAATAATATTTATACAATATTTCTGTGGAATTGTTTAGTAATTATCCGTAAATTTATTCCAATGATTGATGAGTTGATTATAATTTATTGAAATATCTTTCCTCACGAATGGCTTCGCATATCTCTGATTACTATTATTCCTAACTTTGATCTGAATTCAAAATGTTTTAATTAAAATATTGTTTATAATGTTATTGATGTTAACTAAATATCAATCAATACATAGATATCGCGAATATATTTCAAATAATTAATAATTTATTCGGTTTAATAGCTTTAGATTATTTGCATTTTCTGTATTAATTGTGTCATTCAAATCGATTTATAGCTTTAATATCCAATCTTTGATTTGTTTTCAATCGATATTTGTTTTTCCAATTCATCTATTCTTCAAGTTGTGATCCAAGGCTTGCATTTGAATATTTATGAATTTTTTATTGAAAACTTACTTATAATTAAGTTAATTAATATTTATATTTTCAAAAATATACAGTATTTCCATATAAGACAAACAGAATATAAAAGTTAGAAAATTACTGAAAAAATCTATTCTTATAAATATTCAAAGTCTTTATAATTTCTGAGTTCTTCTAATACTATTCAAAATTATATTTATTAATGAAAATGAATATTTGCAAGAATTGAATAGAAACTGAATTCATGTCTTAGTTGTCTTAGAAATGCTTTCGATAGCAAAAAAGACCTGAAATACAGTAACGATTTGATTAATAATTGATTAAATGTTTATGTTTTCTATTCTCTGTCTTCAAATGGTTGAACACCAGAATCGATAGCTATATAGAGGGTCGGCCAGAATTGCATATACCAGGAGGCTTATTCTTGCAGGGTGGTCTTATCATACAGTTGCAATAATATCAATATCAAACATAATTGAATGATAATTATATAATCGGATAAAACACTTATTATATGTTTAAAAAATTTGAACGATTTTCCACTGAAAATATTCTCCCATAAAAGGTTCAGTGAAGTTGAATATGCATTACTGTATAATAATATTCCTCAACCCATAAGCAATGAATAATATAATACACTATTTATGAGATATTTAATGTTTGAAGCCCTGGGCCTAACATTCATTGCCTAACATCCAGAAGAATTGAATGAAGTTAATACTATTTGATCTTGATGCTTATTTCATGGATTTTAGAATATTTTTCTTTCTATGTATAAAATCTTTACAGTTTTTGACTACAAAACATGTTCGATATGACCCGGGCTAACCAGCTTTTATTATATAGTTGTATAATTGATTTTTGAAAATATTAGAACAAAATATAATAGAGTTATAGATAATTGAATTGAATTTAAGAAATATTAACGAAGCAAATGATGCGAACCATTAATGTGAAGATGAGATCCATTTATGTTTCTATGGATACCTTTCGGCGGACGTCCGGCGCCTTAAGATTATTATTGGTTTTTCTGTCTATCTATCTGTCGATACTTTTATGATCTTTAGCTCATTATTCGCTTAACTTTATCGCAAAGAAAAAACTGAATTCCGTTTCTATTTTTGTAAATTCTTTTCCCAATTGTTTCCGACTTTTTGTTGGCTTTCAGTTAACATAATCTCGTTTTAAGAAATATTAGCTTCGCTTAACATAGTGTATACGAAATTCAATTATTGGCTTATTATTAGTTCTGTCTATTTGTTCAGCAAATTCTTTGCGAATCCTAGTTATGAATTGAATACTGTTTTGATTTCTTATTTGACTCATTGACTCATAAAACTTAAGCTGATTTTAAATTGAGAACAATTTTATTTGTTTATACAGTTTTGAATAAATTTATTTAATTTGTATATAAATACATCTTATCGTTCAAGAGCTCAGCTATTAGTTTAAAAAAGTTATTATTAATTCAGAATTAGTTTATTAAATCGTTTATCTATTTTGATGTTTAAAACCAGAGATAGGCAATGGGGGTATACCCCCTGTGATTTTGACTGAGGCTGACCCCCCCTCTGTTTTTCGAAGATTTGGAGGCGAAAACTCGAAAAATGTGCGCTTTTTAGAGAAAAAATTGATTCATTGCACCACTTGTTCACAATTTGTGGCTTACCACCCACCCCACCCCACCCCCCTGTCATCAGACCCATTGCCTATCTCTGGTTTAAAACTATAAATATTTTATTATTTAATATTTGTTTATTATTAACGAACCATATCTGCCATATCTAGAGATATAATCTTCAAATTAGTGTTATATTTGTCAGAAGAGACCAATAAATGGATTATTTTTCACAAACACAACAATTTTCAAATAAATATACACTACGTATATGTTTGGCTTAATATTAGAAAATCCTGTTACTATTGGAGGAATTAATTGATATAATTATATAATAATTATTATTATTATTAATATTATTGGAAAACATATTTCAATAGAATAGCAATCATTGTATTGATAGGACGAAGAAATAATCCATTCGTGGCTCTCGCGGATCAACTTCGAAGAGTACGCCAACAACTTTATTAAAGCCGGTTATGATATGCCAACTATTTCAAGAATGACACCTGAGGTAAGACCAAGAGCATTCTTCTGCTTTAACTCCATTTATTATATGATATTCTCATTAATATTTTAGACATAAAAATAGTATAGTTTTCATAAAAACATTTGAAACAAATGAGCGAACAATTAATTAATTTTAAATTCATTTCTAATTTATACTAAAATTAGCCAAAGTTTTGCTATTATTTTATTATGCGATCAGTCATTACTAGTCATTAGATATGATTTATATTTAATAGCATTCTTGTGGTCAAAGAATTAGATAAATTAAAATATATTTTTTAAGTATATTTTGTACAACAAATGGTAGCCTAGAGTTGAATAACTCTTTTACTGTATATTATGCCAAAAGAGAGGGAACGGAAGAGACAAAAGAAACTCAATTTAAGGACGAGTTCTGTATTGTTTGCACTCTTACAGTACTAATCAATGTTTGCGAGAAATTCAAAAGTGATGTTCACTTTGAAAGTCTATTAATTATTAAAGAAGAGGTCTTAACATCCATTAGCAGCCAAACAGCCATTTTTGAGTTTAAACACATAAATAGTTTATAAGTTAAAACAATTACAGTATTTAATGTCTACTACTTTTTGAGAATTCTTATTCCAATCAATATTAGAGTCAAAGACCAGAGAAGAGACCAATACTGTAGAGAAGCCTATGATTTAAGGCTATGTTTGTTCTGTAATTCACTCTAAACTAAAGTAGCGTTTGATGTGTAGTCGAGTCGAGTCGAGTCTAGACTCTAGACATCTATTTTTGTTGATAGAGTAGAGAATATTGGCTTCAATTAGTGAATGCATTGAAAATATATTTTTTATATACATAAAGGATTTGACAGCAATTGGAATAACAAAACCACAAAAGAGACAAATTCTGAAAACTGAAATCCAAAAGCTTAGTATCGCTGACGGGATTCCGAACTTCAAACCCGTAAGAAGTGATCGCAAATCCAAAACAAATGACTTTCTCTCAAAACTGTTTGCTTTTAATGGCTTAGAATTCACTGCTGGAGTGGTTGAAGATTTTGCGTTTGGATGAGTACTTCAATACACTCTACCAACAGGGATATGACTCGATCGATAGGGTAACTGAGCTCGCATGGGAGGACTTGGAGGAGGTCGGCATCACTAAATTAGGTATTGATTGAGAGGACAGTTGTCTCACTCTATTGTTAAAAATATATTAAATTATATGAAATGTAAAAATCGTTTCTCTAATGATCTCTCAAATGACATAACAGGCCATCAAAAGAAGATAATGTTAGCCATAAAGAAGATCAGAAGCGTTAACAACAATATGAGTAGCAGTCGTACGGCACGAGCGGAACCCATCTCTGTGCCCAACACACTGTCTCTGCCACTGGTGTCGTGTCCGGACCTCCTGAACCGTTCACAACAGAACAGTTATCAGATGTCGATGAATGGACAGCCAATGCAAGACACGGTTCCCATAAAGATGTTCGCACCGACCAAATTGACGCCTTCGCCCACAACTGAAAAGCCTATAACTCCGCAGTTGAAGACTTTCCAACAGTTGCCAATGCATGGGTACCTCCTGTGCAGACAGAGGAGCGAAGTTCCCTATTATGGACTCATCCCTAATGACACACAGAGTTCTGTCTTCCAGTCCTCTCGCGGACGCTCTTTAGAGAGTCTGGACAGCAATGAAAGCAATTACTATCAGATGTATTGCTCTAAACAACAACAAAGACATGCATTCAATGCGTTCCCAAAACAGACCCAGTTTTGTGACAATGATATGTCTCATATGAGGGACAGAGAGAGCGACCAAATCCATGGCTACGAAACCGATAGCGAACTAATCAATAGCTATACCAATAGTAGAAAATGTTTTTATGAAATCGACGGAACGGCAACTCTGCACAGACCTAAGGGTCTGATCAAAGCGAAGCCAATCGCAAAAATAGTGGCGAAGACGCGACAAACGGATCCGAATTCTTCATTCAATCATCAAATCTATTGCAATGAACCGCAAAAGAGCTGTGCATTCGAGAAGAGGTTGGACTCAATGTCGCCAACGATTACAATGACTCAAACGGACAACAGTTCGCAAAGCACTTACATCTGTGACGACAACAACGAATCCAATAACTACTTCCCAGACATGTACTCGAGTCTGAAGAGGAAGCGGATCCCTCCGCCTCCGCCCAAACGGGTCAACTCAATGCGCAACAATAGCGCAAACAGTTCGCCCGTATATACGGGTCCAAACATCACATCCTTCAGTCCTATTAGTCCTAATCAGCATTCAGTACATCGAGAAAGCTATGAGGAATTCCAGGAACAGGTATTCGCCTCCTGTGTCAAGAGTCTGACCTCTCGGTTCTCAATCAACAATAATAACGATGAGTTGAATGCCAGACAATCCAAAGAGTGCGTCGACTATTCCAACGCTGACTTTCCTCCACCGCCTTCGCCGCTATTGTTCAATGAATGCCAAAACTATAATACATTGCAGCGAAGGAAAGACACCTCCGATCGAGAGTGCAATATATCGAGCAGTTCTTCGACCGAATCGATGCCCTTCGCCAACGACAACATCGGGACAATCAAACAGCGCGGCAACAATGAGTTGTCGCACAGGGAAATGCCTTCGCCCTCATCATCGTTCACATCATCGGCCCCTTCCTCAATGACCAGTTCCCCTTCATCTGGAGCGCCAGCACAAACCATCACAAATAATATGATAACTCAGGACTTGTCGAACAAAAATTCAGGTCTTTTTCGATACAATTGTATTGATATTTAATTTATTATTAATTAATAATTAATGAAAATATTGTTTCTATTGTGTGAACAGACTCTAAATTATTCATAAAAGGCTTATCGCCGACAAAGCACAGGAATCTTCAGTCATGTTTTGAAAACGACAGGTGTGTTCGGCACTAACTGTGCCTTTTGTTCAATTAATTAACAGATTGTTTAATCGATTGATAGAATGACAGTTAGAACAAGTGTTGTATCGCCCGAATCAGCACAAGCAGTAAGAGCTGATCCATTGGACGACATCGAGACAATGCTTGTCAATCTGTCCAATCAACTCGACTTAATGCTCGAAAACGATAATCACATCAGTCGTAAAAATTGATAGCTTTTCCTAATGTCTGACAAAAGGTGTAAACCTTTAGTACAAAATCAAAACATTTTAATTACAATAGAAATGAAATAATGAGTCAAAACATTCGTGATATTAAGGAGACATCAAAACTGTTCTAATATTTAGAGCTTTAAAGCTATTATTTAGTCATATATTGGAAACAAAAGCAAATATTTTAGATATTCTTTTAGACATTTATAGTATTTTTATTATAAATATTCGACAATAGATTGTAATCATTATTATTATTATTATGACTAGTCTTCACTCCGATTCCTGTACAGCCCCTCCTCTTAATGCTTGCATCCATTTCTATATTTGTTTAAAACAAAACCTCATTTTTGTTTAAAACTTATAATAATTTAGTTTTTCTGTGAATTTTCTTTTACTAAGAGTTTCTTAAATAAGTTTTGGTTTAATTTAAATATTAATATAAATATATATAAAGTTTAGTTTAGTTCTTAAGAAATACGACTTAAGACATGATTTTTTAATCATTTAATTGATTTGACTTTTAATTCAATCAAAATTTGTAAAAAACAAATAAGTATTGAATAGAATATAAATCAGTTCTGTTATAGTCAGACAATTATGAATAAGGGCTGAGATATGGTCCAAATACAGGCCAATTATATGGCAGTCCCTGTCTAAGAGGGATAGCACCTGAGCTCAATAATTGTTGGCTATAATACTCCACATCAATACACAATTCAAGAGTTGACTGAAATTTGAATTTAAAAATTCATTAATTTATAAGAATTTTATTTAAAATTTACTTTTTATGAAATTTTATTAGAATTTTGAATAAATGGGAGAAAACACTAACATTTGCGTCGGTTTTATGCACACAATCAGTATTAATACAAAATGATTAATAAAAATAAATATTTGAAGTTTCCTAAGAATTGTTATAAAACCAAATTTTAATAGAAATGCAAAAAAATTTAACTTTTATTAAAACAATTATTAATGAGATTTTATAAAAGAAATGTACTTTTACTGCATTTACACATTTTTATTATTATTTTAAACTTTTATAATATTAGATATAATTGAGTATTGATTTTAATTATAATCTGTTTTTATTTTGTATTTATTTTGAAATTTTAATCAAAAAAATTAATAATAATTTGATTTTTCGATTAAAACTAATTATTAATTAATATAAGTATTAATTGTAAAGTCAGACAAAATGATTGAATTTATATAATAGACAACTATTGTGTATATACTGTATCACAAAATGTAATCGAATTAAGAATTCAGATATAAATAAAGTATTGAATATTGAAATTTTCAAAATCACCCGACTCCTACTGTACTGCACTGTAGTTCTTCCTATATACTGCAATGATGTTTGTGCCCATCCGGGTCACATTATCATTAGCAAAGATTCATAGGGGGTCCACAGGATGGCGCATATATATCCACGGTTTCTACTATTGATAAGAAAGTGGAGGAAAAGGTTTTAAAATGCAGGGCAACCGTATGTCAGCGCATATAAGACCACTTTTACTATATAAAAATATAAGCCGAAGAAAAAATGAACTTAAATTCCGGGGTTTTTGTTAATAAGTTTAAAATAATATGACATTCATTAGGATATGGATAACGTTTATAAGCAAATAAAACCCAATTCTTTCCATTTTAGTCCTACTTTCAAGCATTTAATTATAAATTGTGAGCAAAATTCGATCAATTTTTTCATTCAATCTGTTTATTAATTTTAAAATATTTTTCAAATAAAACTTTCCAAATATTAGTCACACCTCATACAGAAGGTATACTAATCCTGTAATATAATCCGGGACATTAAAAATCCGGTATCCCGATTATACCGATATATACGGGTATATCATAATAAAAGTATTGAAGTCTCGATATTCTGGACTCAATGCTTGTGTTCTGATTCAGAACTTCTGAGAACCAGAATCTCTGAGGAAGTTCAAAGTTCACCCTGGCTCCTAACATCAGAAATTATGAACTTTCTGAGCATTTTTCTTCTGAACGATATTTTTGATAATTTCAAAGTTAAGAATTCAAGAAATCTTTTAATATGATCTCCGTTGCCTTTAATGTAACTTGAATTGCTAACTGTTCCGGTTATGTTTGAATATTGTTTTGTGTTAGGTTTTAATTTAATGGATTCTGTTTTTATGCTAATATTCATAATTATAGGTTCGATAACTCTATACTGTATTCCAGTATTTCTTCATTTTTCAGAACATTTCTCTCCGATGTTAATGATGAAAGTTCTGTAAATAATATATTACTTGATTTGCATAATAACTAATTAATTATTATTTTTCTAAAATATTTTCATACATTAATAGATTGTAATAATTGTATTCAACTGTTGGCTCAACTTATTTGAGAACATAATCTCATAAATACCACAAATTCCTCATTAGAAGCGAATACTGTATTCTATGCTTAATATGCACTCAAATTGATTTAATCAATTAATTTTATTAATGAGCAGGTATTAACAGGCATAATTATGTAGGCATATTCAAGATCAATCAAGTAAACGAGATTTCGATGAAAACATCATAACATTATTCACAATATATTTAATAAATTATTAATATATTAATTGTTTCGCATATTATAGCAACTGATGGCTCATATGATATGATATGACAATTGATAAGAAAATATTTGCGGAGTTATTATTGACTCAAATATAATGAATATTCGTTACGAACTCTACTGATTGGGATTTGACAGTGAATGGGTCTGGATGTTAATTATGTGTACCAGGGATTTAACATTTTGAAATAAAGTTAGACCCTGCTCATATCATATGAGTTCATAATTTTAACTTAAAGTTCATAAACCGCAGAATATTATAATAAGTTATACTGTGCTGGGGGTGTGCAAGCTCGAAGGTGTCAGGGCATATTGTGAATTTTCTTCAAATAGAGAGGGAACAATTTTTTGCCAATCAACAGCTCTTGAGAAAAAGCACTTATCGACCCAAGGAGGGTTGTTGGCTATGCCTTGGCTCACACTATAGGTTATAATAATATGAAAACTATTTAAATAACTTTATTCCTGTTTTGGATGAAAACAAAACTAAACTGAGCTATAGTTTAATCGTAACTTATTTAAGATAAAACAAATTGCGACCCGTTATATATTCTAGGCAAGATAATCTTTGGAAGTTTAGATTTGAAAGTTACAATCAATTTGAAAATCACTAAAAATGTTATTTTTCTTCATATAATAATATAATTTAATTCAGGTTTTCATATGATTTTCAATTCATTTAAAGTTTAAACGAATGATAAAATATGCGTTCAATGGATGCGTTCGAGTGATTAAATTGAAGGAAAATATATTTATTTTTTATCAATGAATTTCAATTTATATGCTTTTAATGAAGACGGGATAGAAATCTTTTGAAGCAATAAATAAAGGGCTGATTTTTAAAATATCAAATTTATTTAACATTTCGAATGAGTTGTAACGATAAGAGTTTTATAGTTGTAATTGCAGTCAGTTTTTACATTAAAACTAAGGAAAGAGTGAAAAGATTTATTAAAATCGCTTTAAATTATGTTGTTTTATATCATTTTATTTATTTATTTTTATTCATATTATTAATAGTTTTATTTATTTTTTATATTTTCCAAATACCTAACTGTTATATACGGTATGACTGAATTTCAATATAAAATAAAATTTAATATTAATTAATCAATAATTTATATGATTATGGAATATATATTTAAATTTGCAAATATTTTCTTGTATTTCCAGTTGTATTGAATCAAACTTTAAATTCTTTTGTTTTTGTTTAATAAGAAATTAATAATGAATTTAATGATTATTAGCTCAGAATCGATTGACTTTGTGATTATGGTCTGGCTAATTATAATTATATTGATAACAATAAGAGAGGGCACAGAGGGGTTGGCTCATTAAAATGAGTCAGGGCAACACTTTATAAGGTCAAAATGCTAAAGATTTTACAAACCTCGACATTATATGTTTGCTATTTTTCTGCTTCAAATCGAAGCATCTGGTTCAAATTTGTGACTGACTCTAAAATAAGGCTTCTGACTGCCCCGGCTACAATAATTTCAATCAGTCTCTCTCGAACTTTATGGTATATTTATGATACTGTTTAGGGATATATGACATAAACATAGCTTTTCTAAAATGAATTCATTCCTAAGTTTATGAAAATCGTTAAAACAGTGAGAATTTCATGAAATTTCAAATAAAATAAAATAAAAATAATATTATTTTACTTTATATCGAATATAAATCTTGTGATTCAAATCTCTATATAATGACAGAGAAGTTGTATTTTCCGCATCAAAACCATTATGTGATAAGAAATAGGAAATAAAAAAATAATAACATTTTTTTGCACAAAAATAAATATAGATTTGGGAAACAGTTGCTGTACTGTACTGTACTGTACTGTACTGTAATGTACTTGTTCAATTGTTTATATTGGAGTCAAGGTCAAAATATTCAATCATCGAATCCAGTTCTATTCAAATGTCTGAGAAGAGAATCAGTGGCTAAAATTGTAGTCAGGGTGCGATTTGAGTTTGTTTGGCTTAGAATTGGAAATGTACTCAAAAAACATATGAATTGATGTAAACTCAGATTTATGTGAATTTTAATGATTTTATAATTGACTAAAATCTTCAAAACATTAATGATTTATCTGAAAAGCATTGGAAAGTATTATAAAATATTCAGTTGAGTTTGAAAAACAAGAGGCAAAGATACCCTTGGATGCCAGAGAAGACCTCCATTATGTAGTCCAATAGATCGCCTATAAATGATTGACTTTCATCCACAACATATCTGTGATGAAAATCAATTGATTGCCGAACCACTGAATTCTGTTATTTTTGTTATTTCTACTGTATTTTCAACAATCAGACCATATGTTTGTTTTAATGTTCCGGTTCTTTCATTGTTATAAAAAGCTAACTTTGTCAGAATAGTTGACTACCCTGCGCATTCCTACTATACATAGTATGCAGTATATTATAGATGGCCACAAATGAGAAATGTATAATATTGCAGGGTAATCTAGAAAGGACTTTGTGACCCAAGATTTAGTATCAAGGGCATTTTTTGTTTGAAAATGGGTGCGATCGATAGTAGTGACCCTAAGGACC
>JAQIWA010001682.1:0-16891 GCA_034693305.1 Eueremaeus valkanovi | reverse complement strand
AATTTTCAACTTTTTCAAAATTTCAGAGATTTTAAAACACAGCCTGCTCTATTACATACAGTTTGTCTCAGTTTCATATTTATTGTTGTTCTCGAGATACAAGACATTATTACTTAGCTTTTGACCAAGACACATTCATAGTCTGAAAATTAATTGAAATTTTCTTTAAAAAATCCACGTTTTTGGTAATATCTTGTGAACCACAAAGGGCGCAGGGTCGAAATGCATACCAAACTCTTTGTCTCATGCACCTGGATCGAATGCACCCTATTTCATCCAAATCGGACTTGTAGTACCGTAGCTGTGGCACATTCATGAAATTTTTAAAATTTTCAACTTTTTCAAAATTTCAGAGATTTTAAAACAGCCTGCTCTGCTGTATCCAGTTTGTCCTAGGTTCATATTTATTGTTGTTCTCGAGATATAACACATTATTACTTAGCATTTGACCAAGATACATTCATAGTCTAAAATAAATAGAAATTTTCTTTAAAAAATCAACGTTTTTGATAATATCTTGTGAACCACAAGGGGCACCCCTTTAGCTTACCATTGTTTATTTCACAAAGTACCTCCATACTACTCAACTTTTGTACTCGATAATTGGTGGCCATAGTTAACAGTCTTCTCGTCAGTTCCCCAGGCCAAGTGTTATATTTTTGGAAGAATACTGATTCACTCTAGAAAATCAATTTTTTTGTCGGTTGCTTTTGAGATTTCAGTATGACAGGTTCCACAGGGCTATAGAGCTAGAGACTTATCCTTTAAAAATTATACTCATTTTTTTATTTTCAAAATTTTCAAAAATTTTAAATTTTTCAAAAATGCCGTTATTGTTAGTACAGTTAAAGCAGTATAGTTACAGCTGATTACTAACTTTATGAATGCCAATTGACAAAATTTTCTTCTAATGGCTATATTATAACCAATATGTCCCAAATATACTCGCTGGTAATAACTTTCGTGCTAGTTTATTTTAATGGTTATAATATAAAGTACAAAAAAGCATTTAAAACTAATTTAAAGTTTTTAAATAAGTGTTTTGGAATATGCCCTGGGATACTGCAAACTTTTTTCGTGATAAATCTTTTGAATCTTGTTTATAGATGATAAATCATAGACTTTTAGGCTGCGGTTAGTTTATGAATTGTGTCTACAATCCATTCGATGAGAATTGATACCCTAGCAAATACTAGAATATCATTTTCGCCAGTTGGACAAGTTTGATTAATGGGCAATTTGGATTCCGTTGCGATACCAATGAGTACTGCCTTTCCATTTACGTACTGGATTAACGGACCTCCCGAATCGCCCTTCGATTGAGAATAAATAGATATAAATTCAAGCAAGCTATTCGCCAATAAATTCATGATTGTTATAAAATGGCGATAAATACTGACGCGCTCTTTTGAAACGCAAAATTATAATAGCTAATGTGATGTGAAAGATGGCGGATGTGAAAGAGCATGTTCGAACTTGACAAAATTTTTCTAATATTCAAGATCATCTTAACCACGATTATAAATTATAAATTCACTACTTACTATTCCTCAGTTAATTCCTCAATCAGAGTGTTTTAAATTTGTTGAGAAATATCCTTTTTGATTTCATTTGTATAACTTATAAGTATAAACATGGTAGAAATTCCTTAATCAGAAACATTGCAGAAACGCTTGAAAAGTCACTGAAAAATATTCATTCGTAATCATTGTAAGCAAAGCTCAAAACGTAGTTGAACCCTATAGTTAGCGGGCGCTTACTTTCAACAATGAATTTAGTGTCGAAGCAAAGTTTACAAAAACTACAGTATTTCCCATAAATAGGTATGGCGACTTGGTCGCATTCGTCGCTGTTGTTATAAAAGTTTGGCTCTGGCCCAATTTTCTATTAGATTTAACATGTGATTTCAAAAATCGTGTAAATTTCAAATCTCTATAGAAATTAACGCTTTCGAGCATCCGACTTAACGGCCCATATCAAATAAACCGCGACAGTACAGACACTATACGGGGCGCCAGTAATCTTGAGATCGGCACTTGACACCGTGTAACCGCTACTAGTCCTCTGCAGAGCAATTTGTACGACAAGTCGTCTGCACGGTGAATGTCACCCTAGTTCGCTAGGCAACCATAAGAAGTGACAACCCTCGGTCGATGCGGAGATCGTAAGGTATAGTTGTTGGCGGCTGTATAGCTTTTTGTTTTTGTTGAAAATTTTTGAAATTTGATAATTCTGAAAATTATCATGATATTTTGCTTTAAAATTTTAAGAACTTTAACTAGAATTGAAATTTACTAGATTTTTGAAATCACTTGTTAAATCTCATAGAAAATTGGGCCAGAGCCAAACTTTTATAACAACAGCTACGAATGCTACCAAGTCGCCATACCTATCGGCGATTATATACAAACAAAAAATATTGACACAAAATATTCTTTAAAAAAAATGTTTTATTTTATTTGAATAAATATTTTTCTAAACAAACCGATTGTCGTTAAGCTTAAGATTTATAACATTACAGAAAACTCGTAATGAAATTCAATAAACTCTTTAGTCTTCATAATAATCATCAGCGCCTGAGTTGCTCTCGTATGCCATACCAGCCTCACCAATAAGATCGTCTATTCCGGCGTCGTCTATATCGTCTGTCATTGTCGTGCTCCCAGGCCATACCAACCTCCCCCACAGTCTCACCCGCAGCAGCTCCTTTAGCCTTGGCTTCTTGGCCTAGTATTTCAGCCTCTGCAGCACCACTTAAGGAACCTTTAGCACTGCCTTTTGCACCCATAGACCAGCTATAATATCGTGGTTTATGGGGACTGTATGGTTGAGGTTCTCGTAGGATGCGAGCGTAGACCGGTTGGCGTCTAAGGACTAATCTTCTATATACCGGCCGATAATAATAGACATAGTCATCGTCAGTGTCATAATAAACGGCACAAACCATACCAACCATTGCTATGAATATTATTGCTTTGATTTGAACCATATTTGTATTGTTATTATTTATCAATATTTATATCTGAAGTCAATTAAAAATCAATATTAGCTATGATTTTGATAATAAATGCGATTAATACTCACTTTTTGTCAAACAAATCAATGCAAATGTGTATTAATATAGAGACTATGTAATTTAATACCCAGTTTAGATCGAGTTTAATTTATAATAAAATCAAGCTGATCATAAAATTATTTCTCAATTAATTGATGTAAGCCTGGCAGTTTGAAATTACAAGACTGAATTAATTGTTAGCAATAATGAAAAAGTAAGATATTTAACAAGAAAAACAAAGAAATCTATACTAGGCTATACCTAGGAAACTTTCATGACAAACTACTACGCGAATGGTTTTAGATTACCCTTGTACGTACCTGGTTAGATTCAGCATTGGGTGAATATTTATCGAATATAAACAAATAAAGAAATAATTAAAAAGTAATAAACAATTAGTATTTTTATTAAAAAAATTTCTGTTCATTCATAAGCCAGGCCACCCTATCCCTTTATTAGACCAAGACTGTCCTGTCCGAGTGGTCCTTTGCCTTATTGTGTAGCCTAGCCCTGTCCACCAGAGGACAATCTTCTTGCTTGATGACTTCTTTGCATTAGAAGTGAATTGCCGTTATAAGGATTATACGGACCACGTGGGTCACGGGGCTGTCGCACTGGTAGTCCGTAGTCGAGGGCCTCGGCATTGACATTATGGTACGGATTGATGTATGCGATGCCAATCATTGCTATCATTACTATTGCTTGTATTGAAACCATTGCTTAAGATATGAAGTAATTTATTAAATATTTTATAGATTAAAAACAATACGGATTAGTTCATGAATTATTGCATCAAGCATGCTAGATTATTACCTTTTGTGTTAGTTGTAGTAAGTTTTTGTAAATGCAATAAAATGGTGATTATATTTAATTAGATTTATATCATATGTTTTGGTACAGTTGAAGGTTTTAAAGTATGCTTAACTCAATTTTTTTTGTATTTGTATTACAGAATAAATATTAATAAAAATTTGTTTTCGAATGAAAACTTCATGCATCTTGCTAGTTTCAATAAGATTATAAAAGCTGAGCTTTTTAATCCAGATCTATTGATTGGAATTTTCATTTATAAACAACCAAATTGAATTAAAATACATATACATTACGATTAAGAATAGATAAGTTTTATTAAATATATTAAAGTTCAACAACAAAACTGTGCTGGTTCAGTCATCAAACGGCAATGAACGATACTTCTTCGTTCTCCTCTCAAGTCTCGCTGACAAATGTTTCTGAGGCTTTTTCTTAATCTTTTTAGGCTTCTTGATCTTTTCAGGCTTGGGCAATTTTGGCGGCTGATATGGCGGCTCATCATTGCTGTCCTCTGTGTCGTCATTCCTGTTATGAATGGATAAGAAGCGTAAAAATAATGGAATCAAATGGAAAATATATTTTTAAAATTATAATAATTACTATTTAAATTGGTGCCGGCTCACTCACTTTATGAATGCTTCCCCGCTCAATTCGGCGTCACCAACATAAGTAACATGCAGATTATCATCCTGACCATTAAGCTCAAACCGATTAGTATTCTTAATATTGCCCTTGACGCCTAATTCCCAAGATCGTGGGTCACCGGCTTTGGGTTTGGGTTTGGTTTTATAATACCGGGTCGGTTGATAGGGTTTTGAATAATGACGTGGATATTTTGGATTATATGCCGGGCTTTGATAATAGGATCGCCTCATCGGTAGCCCTTTGTCGTTGTCATAGTAATCATCATAATTGTCATTAAAGTGCGGAGAGTTGTATACAATGCTAACCATTGCTATGATTATTATTGCATGGATTTTGAGCATAGCTTCAACTTTCACTATTGATTATTAAAGATAATTATAAAGTAACCTGGTTGATTGATTGAATATAGTAGCATGGTAAATTCTCACCTTTTTTTATTGGCCGTAATTAATATTTACAGCACTATTAAAATGGTTGCCTGTATTAAATTGAATAGAAATAAGCACTGGTACAGTCAATGCCTTTAAAGCTTGTCTCAAATATATTTATTTTTCAAATATATATATATTTTTACGATTTCTGTATTGAAAAATAATTATTGAAATTAGTGCGGGATGGTATAATTTCAATAATTACGACCAATAAAAAGGTGAGAATTTACCATGCTGCTTTATCAAAGAAATCAACAAGGTTTTTTTTTATAATATCTATATTATAGATTCTATAATAATCAATAGTAAAAGTTGAAGCTATTCTCAAAATCCAAGCAATCATAGGAATGGTTAGCATTTGTATATATACAACAATCCGGACTATTATGACAATTATGACGATAACTATGAATACGACAATGGGTTACCGATGGATATTATCAACACCCGGCATATAATCCATATCCATATTAAGTATGCGGTTTCAAATGGAAAGTTCCAAGTTCAAACAGTTCGTTTTTCAAATCAAAAATGTCATTTGAAATTCATTTGAAAGTTAACCTGCTAACTATTGAGTTGATGTGTTAACTCCCCCTGTTATGATGACACCAGACTCATGTGCACGGGAAGGCGGCCTTTTTGACTTTAGAACCCCCTTGGCAATTCCTGTCTAAAAATTAACTACACTAGGCATAACCGAGGCAAAACATTTATAAAAATAAGCTATCTAGATAAATTAAAATTTTTCCTCTCTTTTAAAATATAATTATTTTAATAAAAATTAAATAAACATAAATTGAAATAATATTTATAAATAGAAAAAAGTCAAAATGAAATACAGACTCAAATCGGTTAATAACTTATTACTAATAATAAATAGTTTAATAAATTTTTATTTGTCATACAAATCATAAACCACTCCTCCCTCGCCGCTCACTTCGCCTGCGTTCGATTGTCCGAATTGACCCTTGCCAAATGCATTTTCACCTGCAACGTTTACCTTGTGAGACCCTTTAGCCGAGCCCTTGCTACCAGTGGCCCATCGGCCTGATCTATCGTAGCGTAATGTGCGACGGGTTAATTCATACATTAAATATATCAATAATATAACAAAACAAATAAAATGCAAATAATCAGAAAATCAACTGTAGAGTGAAATGGTATGAGGGGTTAAATGAGGAATTTCCGCTCAAAATTAATGTGGCTATTTTTCCTAACATTTGATCAAACAAGAAATGTGCAGGGTGGTGAGAATTGGGAGGACAAGATGAATGAAAACCGGTTTAACACTAATATAATAGAATTTATACGCTTTTCGATAAATATAGCCTTTACTCAATTTGATCAGAATTGATGAAACAAATTGAAAAGACTATTCGGCCGAATGCAGGGGCGAATTTTACTCCTTTGTCGATAGTATGAGTAATTGAACTTTACCCCATTGCCCAGGATTGCTTCAAAATTGTGCCGACTCACCCGTAATCCATGCCTCCTTCTCCCGACACTTCACCATAATTTTCGCGCTCATATTCTCCTTTGCCGTATAACGTATCCAGGTCTACCTGTGTCTTGCTATGGCCTTTACCCGAGCCCTTCCCACCAGTGGACCATCGGCCTGGTCTATATAATGATGATGTGAGACGGGTTAAATCATATATTGAATGAACATTTTAATAATACTACAAACAATATAAAAATCATAATTTCAGCTGTCCAGGGGTAAAATGGGGAAATTTTAATTCCATGTCACTATTCTTGAAACATTGCATCAAGCATGCAAGGTGCAATAGGTGCAAGGCAGGGAAATAGCGGACAAGATAAATGAAATCCGAATTTAAACAAATTTGACTGAATTAAGGTAAAAATTGCCCCTTGATCATAATGCAGGAAAAAAATTGGAGACTACTCGGCCGAATGCCCGAGCAAATGCTCCATTTTCAATATTCGAGTAGTTGAACCTGACTCCATTTCCCATGAATGCTTCAAAATTGTGCCGACTCACTCGTATTCCATTCCTGCTTCGCCACTCACACCACCGGCATATCGAGTGTCATATACACCTTTCCCCAAATCCGACTCAGCCTCAAGCCTGTGCTTTTGATGACCTTTAGCCTCACCTTTTATACCAGAGGACCATTTGCCCGGTCTATATGATGGTGATATGAGACGGGATAAATCAGGAATTAAATGATAGTTTTATTGAAATAACAAAACATATAAAAATTAGAATTTCAATTGTTCAGGGTCAAGGAGCAAAATGGTGGTAAGGGAATTTTGACCCTAAATCCATGTTTATCATTCATGCAAGATACAAGGGGGAATGACTGACAAGATTAATGAGAACCGATTTTACACTAATTTGATAGAATTTATTCCCAATTTCGGTAAATATAGCCTTTACTCAATTCTAAATAAACTGGATCATATTTGATGAAAAATATTGGAGATTACTCGGCTGAATGTCTGGGCAAATTTGGCTCCTTTTTCGAACATATGGTTGTTCGAACATTACTTCATTCCACATGAATGCTTCAAAATTGTGCTGGCTCACCTGTGTTGGTGTTCCATTCCAGCCTCTCCGGCCACACTACCGGCTATTTCATTCTGATATTGACCCCGTCCCCAACCGGACTCGCCCTCAATATTTGTGTTTGATTGCCCTTTAGCCTTGGTCTTTACACCCATAGACCAGCTGCGTGGTTTTGGATTATAATATCTTGGTCCTTGGTAACTACGGTCGAATTCGAATAAAAGACGTTGATATACAGGGAGTCGATAACGTCTCTGTCTCCTCAAGTCACTGGGTCGGCTAAAGCCTTCATCGAACGAATGGGTGTATGCGATGCCAACTATGACTATCAATACTATTGCTTGTATTGCAACCATAGCTTGAGATCCTATTCGGATAAATCAATACATAGTTAATAGTTGCCGGAAATCAATAATAGATTAGAAGGGTCAATTCATTACATATGGTTTACCAGGAGTAGTGGTATTAAATTGCTAATATTTGTCGGTACAGTTAAAGACTTTAAAGTTTGCTTGAATTATGTGCGAACCATATGTTCTGAATAATTCTTTTATAATTAAATATATATTTTAAAAACTTTTTTATTTTTTCAATGAATCAGTTGTATTGACAGAACATAAGTATTTTCTCATTGAAAATCAGTATAAATTGAATTGACAAGGTTCATTATTATAGATTACTAATCTAAGATTATGCCTCGAAAAAAACTCAAATAAAGGCTAAAAACTTGAGTTGTAATTGATGCTGAATAGAACTGAGTCAGGAAAACTTTCCCAAAAATCAGTAACAAATTGTTTGTCAATACTATTTCTATTCTGTATTGATATCAGTGACGAGCAAAAGGTTTAAGTCACTTATTGACTCAAACATTATAACTGTGTATATTGTATTCGTTGTGTGCTATACAATGTGAATCTTATGTGACTTATCGTCAATTACGAATTCAATGGAGAGGAACTTGACTAAATTTGCTCGTCACTGGTTATAAAGAATGTACAACTGAACAAATTATTTGCCTTAATCTCTGCCTTCAATTTCTGGTCATATTACTCGAGTATGCTTTTAGTGTGTATTCCAATGCACAGCAATAAAGCGAATATTACTGACACTCAACACCACTCTCTGCTAACCCTATTATAGATAATCATTTTAGAATTTAAATTACCTAGCACACATAATTAACATCCAGATCTATTCACTGACAAACACCAAGAATGTAAATAAAAATGGAAGTACTGAAAATGAAGAAAGGTTAATAAAGATTAGTCACTGTTATTAAAGTTGTCCATGGTTATTTAGCTCTAATTTACAAATATCATGGTATAATATATGTTTCACACCTTTCGATTATATTCTCATCATTTTTATGGACATCTCTGCGAATGCATTGACATTATTGAGACGTCTTTTACGTAATATTTAATTACTATTAATACGAATAGTAATTAATAAATATCTCATTTTTCAAAAAAATTGTTGCTAGCTATATTGATCAATGACGAACATGAATCAAAGATAATTTTAATCGATAAGCATGATCATATTATTTATTATATTCTTTACAATAAATTCTATCAGTTCTTATTCTGATTATTATGACTATTACGAGGACTACAATGACGACTATTACGGGAATAGACCAGAACTGTATCGACCATATTCTCATCAGAGGTACAGTTATGCAAAATAAAAAGAGTACCAGTAATTTGATACCATCTATCAATACATTCTTACCTGGCTATTGCAATATAAGTAGATAATGATCTGTCTACATTTTATTTGTTCAGACTGTACAGAAACTCACCCGACTGGAAAAGACATAATCGCTATAATAGACGAGATAATTATCCAGAACAAATTGAAAATTTTAAACTACATTTTGGAGTACAGTCTGATGTAAGTAAAACTGGATATACAAAGACGAAACACACGGGCACTAAGCCTAATAAGGCCTGGGCGGGCAAGACTTATGCCTCGGCCAATAGTGTCCAGGCAGGCAGTGTAAAAGCATCTATGAATAATATTAAAATGGTGAAAGAGACGCCTGAAACACCAGAAGTGAAAGGGCCAAGGATGCTGAGACTATACAAGAACATTTTTTAAATAAACTATGTTTTTATAATTAAGACTTAAATTAAATAATATTTTTTAAAATAAAAATTAAATATTAATTATAATGAGCCTAAAAAACAACTCCCCCGGCATAGTGTACTAGTTTGTTATGTCCTACCAAGATATGTTAAATTCACCCTTGGTCTACAAGAGGGTACAATTTATTGTGTGTATGAAATTTTATTCATGTTTTTCACTTTGAATAATAAAATACAAATTAATTAATAAATAATTTATTTTCAAAAGATTTCAATTAACAAAAATTACATTGACTCAAATATTTCATATCGAGATTATTTATCCCATTGAGCACCTGCTTCTCCGCCTACCTCACCAGCACCGGCACCCTTAAGAGAACCGCCACCAACGATTGTATCAGCCTTGGCCTGTGCACTCGCAGACCCTTTGACCGTTCCTTTGCCGCCGAATGAAAAGCCATAATATTGTGGCGGCCCGGGTCTGTTGCGACGGTATGTCCTACTACGATGGTACGGGTGCGGGTGGTGATGCATCGGTGGTGGTGGTGGTGGTGGTGGTGGTGGTGGTGGTGGTCTTCTATATACTATAGGCTGATAATCGTAATCGTAATCAATGTAATCGTGTGAATGATGGTATCCATACGTTATGGCAATCATTGCGAATATGAGAATGATTTTCATTGAAATCATTTTCATTTAGATTTTCTGATAAAAAAATACAATTATTTCAAATATATTTTGATTTTAATTATAATTGTCTTACACTTTCTTGTTGTTATTGGACTGCAGTAATGGCACCGAATGTTAATTAAAAGTTCCAGGGATGACCATGATGATTTAATCACATAGGTTTTATACATTTAATATCGTGTATATTTTTGTTGGACATCTCTGATAATTATTTTCTTTTTATAATATAATTAGTTTAATTAATACGAGTAGTAATTCATATGTTTTTTTGTGTCATTTTTCAAATCATACACTGTTTGGGCAAAAAATAATATGAATTATTAAATTGATCCTATGCTTAATCATTCTGATGATAGTACGGTGTAATGGTGTCTTGGTCAACAATTTAAAGTTGACCAGGGATACACCGGAAGCATTAGCCCTCTACCTATTTGAATGATAATAAAACAATTTTTTATTGTTTAGTCTTTTATTAATCAAAAAATTCATTTCTTATTTGTATATAAAGTGTTGAATACAGTGTCGGTTAGATTAAGGTCATAAAAATAATATAGCTTTTTCATAGAGGTGGTCATTTTAAACTTGCTAATTTTAACTTCTATATCGAACATTGGCTAATCTTATGCCAATAATCTTATGCTATAGCCATTTAGGAACTACTAATCTGAAAATCACACTGTTGTCTTATATTTAATGCAATTCGAATATTGATAAAAATTGACATCCGGATAATTTTCTGGTTTTATGCTGATTATTCACACCGATCAGGATATTTGATATAATATTAATATATTTGAAACAATATATTAATAAAGTTAACGCAGATCTCAATAATTGCATTAACTTTCGAGATAAGGCTAGAGATAATTCTTGATGTCTTCATTTGTTCAAGATCATTCGAGGATTCGTTTTTTTTATTATCGTACTATTCGTCCTTGATCATGATCAAGCTTGATATGAATTTTATATGCATTATACTTAATATATAATTCACGTGAAGAGCAACTGTGAAACGCGCTCTAAAGTTGTTTACTGTACAATAAGAATCTGATAAAAATGATAATTTAAAACTTACATTGATAAGGCACTGCTTGATATTAGCGTTAATGCCTTGTTCATATAATAATCAACTCGAGCCAATCCTACTTAAGCTCAATTGAATTATATTTCAATAATAACTGTAATAATAATAATGAGAACAGATTTCAAACAGAAATTATTTTTATTGATTGTAAGGAAAATAAATTAAAGTTTTTTTTATAAAATAATTTCGATTTGAATAAAAAAAGTATATATTTTTTTGCCAAAAAATGATTTATTGACTTCCGTTTACTTTCTTGAGCTCAGCCTCCAGTGTCGTCTCAGCCTTCTTCAGGAGTGTCTCCACTCCGGCCAACAAAGCCTTTCCGACCTCTGTCTGTGGGTTCAGTTGTTTCAGTTGGGATTCAATGTCGAGAACGCGTTTCTCCACGGCTTCGATGCCCTGGGCCAGTTTGGCCTTGCCTGCTTTCTTCAGCTTCTCAATGGCCTCCTGTGCCTCTTTCTTCAGTTTCTCACCCTGGATCAACAGTTGGTCCTTCAGGTCCTGAGTGTCTTCATAGAAAGTGCCCGACAGCTTCTTCACCTCCTCTTCCAACTTGTCCTCTGCCTTCTTCAGCAGACCCTCGACGACAGTCAACAGTTGTTTTCCGATTTCGGTCTTTGGGTTCAGTTGTCTGACCTGTGCCTCGATATCTAAGACTCGTTTCTCTACTTCTTCGAGACCTTCAGCCAATTTGGCCTTACCTTCTTTCTTCAGTTTCTCAATGGCTTCCTGTGCGGCCTTCTTCAGCTTCTCACCCTGGATCAACAGTGTGTCCTTGAGGTCTTCATCGTAGTAGGAGCCGGATATCTTCTTGATCTCAGCCTTCAGGTCTGTTTCGGCTTTTTTCAGGAGATTTTCCAAAGTTGTCAACAATTGTTTGCCGATATCAGTCTTTGGGTTCATCTTTTCGACCTGGGTCTCAATGTCCTCGACTCGTTTCTCGACGGCCTGGATGCCGGCAGCTAAGGCTACCTTTCCCTCGGCTTTCAATTTGTCAATAGCCTTCTTGGCCTCCTCTTTCAATTGGTCCACGCTCTTCTTAAGATCGTCCTTGGTGGTATCTTCGTAGTATGAGCCGGACAACTTTTTGATCTCAGCCTTCAAGTCGTTTTCGGCCTTCTTTGCCAACGCCTCCAACGAAGCTAACAGTGCTTTTCCGACCTCTGTTTGCGGATTCAGTTTCTCGAGCTGTGACTCAATGTCTTCAATCTTTTTCTCTGCCTTTTGGATACCGACAGCCAGAGCTACCTTTCCCTCTGCCTTCAGCTTCTCAATTTCCTTCTTGGCATCTTCCTTCAACTGATCAATGCTCTTCTTCAGATCATCCTTGGTGGTATCGGCGTAGTATGAGCCGGACACCTTTTTGATCTCGGCCTTCAAGTCTGTTTCGGCTTTTTTCAGGAGATTTTCCAAAGTAGTCAACAACTGTTTGCCGATATCTGTGGTTGGTTTCAACTTTTCGACCTGGGTCTCAATGTCCTCCACGCGCTTCTCAACGGCCTGGATGCCAGCTGCTAAGGCTACCTTTCCCTCGGCTTTCAATTTGTCAATAGCCTTCTTGGCCTCCTCTTTCAGTTGGTCGACGCTCTTCTTGAGGTCGTCCTTGGTGGTGTCTTCGTAGTATGAGCCGGACAATTTCTTGATCTCAGCCTTCAGGTCAGTTTCGGCCTTCTTTGCCAACGCCTCCAACGAAGCCAACAGTGCTTTTCCGACCTCTGTTTGAGGATTCAGTTTCTCGAGCTGTGACTCAATGTCTTCAATCTTTTTCTCTGCCTTTTGGATGCCGGCAGCTAAGGCTACCTTTCCCTCGGCTTTCAATTTGTCAATTGCTTTCTTGGCCTCTTCCTTCAGCTCATCGACGCTCTTCTTCAGGTCATCCTTGGTGGTATCAGCGTAGTATGAGCCGGACACCTTTTTTATCTCGGCCTTCAACTCAGTCTCTGCTCTCTTGAGGAGGTTTTCCAAATTAGTCAGCAGTTGTTTCCCTACTTCGGTCTTTGGGTCCAATCTTTGTACCTGAGCCTCAATGTCGACGACGCGCCTTTCAACGGCCTGGATGCCATGTGCCAAGGCTACTTTGCCCTCCGCTTTCAATTTGTCAATAGCCTCCTTGGCCTCCTTTTTCAACTCATCCACACTCTTCTTGAGATCATCTTTAGTCGTATCGCGTTTTACAATACTCATCGATTCGGACACTAATTAAGCAATAAATTGATTAATTAATAAAAATTTTATTTAAATATTATTTTCAATCATGACTTACGCATAGCCGCCGACAAGAATAATAGTGCGCATACGATGAATCTCATTCTCAATTAATTCTGTATATGTTCCTGCTAGAAAAAGTATATTTTCAATCAGAAAACTAGAATTGATTTTTAAAGTAACTCTTCTTACGAATCGATAGTTCCTTTTATACCTGAATATTACATATTCTGAATCCGTGTAATCGATTGGACTTTATATCTGGTCTGGACTTTGGTTTACTTCAATTCAAGTTAAGTATTTGGTTAGCGTTGGAAAAGTGATTAAATTTTAGTTTATTTGTATAAAAAGTTCAATTTTAGCTATAAATAAGTTGAAAACAATTTTAAAAATTCAAAGTTTGATAAATTTATTTTAAGTTTTGAAAGAAGATTATATTAAAAGTGTTAACATGCTTGTTTTAAGATTAATAGTATATTTGCATCATTGTCAATTTTGTTGGTTTTGCAACTTTAACACTCGTATCGTACAATCGCACTAACATTTGAATAAAAAAAATGTGAATTTTTTAATAGGATATATAGTTTATCTTGTTTATCATGTGTTCTGGGTTACACGGATTTATTTTGATTGAATGAATCAAATTATGCTTTAATCTAAAATTTGATTTAAGAATAACTTTAATTTTTAATAGAATATCCTATTGACATTCAAATAACACTGATTCAAATTAGTCAAGTATATAAAGATAGCGTTACAACGCTAGCGAATGAACGTATTTTGCATTTTGATTGTACTCTTCAGTCAATCTATTATTCAATCGGATTTAGTTTGACTGACGTGTGTAGTGCAAACAGAGATGTGGAAGGATAGGGTATCGATGCAAATGGCAAATTGAAAAATAATCCTGATAATCACTGAAAAAGTTGTTTGAGAATTAATCAGTCCATAGATTAGCTTGTTTTCAGCACTAGATTAAATTATTTAAATTATACTTTCCATATTCTAGTTGCATTGAATAGCATTTTGTACCTGGCCATTCCTACTTGACTGCTTTTGAACTAGATTGAAGTTCACTTTCTTGGAACAAAGATTTTCATTGATATTCCCTCTGTGATCACTGATCAGTTAGAAATATTACCTACGATTTTGAAAAATAAATTGAATATTCATAAGCAAATAGAGACTAAATAATTTAGCAAGAACATTTCTTGATGTTCATTAAAATTGCAGCTACTTTTTGCAGCTAGTTCAAAATTGGACTATATTATCCAGTTTATATTATTCTTTTCCATCTACTGATCTTTAGATTGATGTGGATAATACGTCAATGCATACTTGACTCACTTCAAAAACAAGATAGCTTATAAGGTCAGCTTGGCTATCTACTGAGAACTTTCTAGTACCTCCCAAACTAATAGAAAAATATCAGTTAATTGTTGATTGCGTATCGAATGATTAAATACTTTAACTACTCTTGAAATTACTATTAAGTAAATTGTTTTCTTTTTGATACGAAAAAAAATTTGTCTGCATTTGTTGACTCATTTTTTTAATGAAATTCATTATCATTTTTATTTACATTATGTCTGAAATAGAATTATTATTTTTTTCCCTAAAAATATGTTTACTCATTCTATTTTTATACATTGTTTAGTTTAGATTTGATAGAGATATGAGCAAGGTTGACGGCTCGTCTATATTTGAGTATTTTTCCGAAAAATAGAGCTTGAATTACATTATTTTCAAAATTAACTGAGCCTATTTTTTGAAAGATTTCTTGAATATTAAATCTCTGTTCTTATAGTTTATCTGAAAAACCATTTTATTCACACATTTTGTTTTGCCATTGATTACCAAAGTAGTAGAGTGTCCCTCATCACTTTAAACTATTTTCCATCCAAAGAGATATTTGGGCTGAGCCCCTCTTCGCGAGTACTCTTATACTATTATTCTAGTAAATTATATAAAATGTTCTTGTTACATTATATATTAGAGAAGTTTACTCAATTCTGAATCACCCTGCACTTTCTTGGAATTGTTGTAGTAAAAGTACGGCACCAGCCCAATTTTTTCCTATGGGAAAACCCATGTTAAAAAACCCGAAAATAAACCGAAAATTTGGTATGGCTCTGGACCAATTTACACAAAATTTAAAAAATTCTCAAAAATCTTAAAATATATTGGAATTTTTTTTGCAGCAAATTTTATTTTAATAAGTAACAAAGGGACCAAATTTACGATTTTGTAACAATTTTTTATATAAATGTAAAAATCAAGTTTAATTATAGAATCTTGATTTGTTGCATAAATTGATTTAATAATTTGTGAAATTACAGACTTTTGTTTGTTAAATTATCACAAATAATCTGAATTCGCACAAAATACATGATCAAATTTAAAGATTGGTATTTTGAAGTATTTGTTGAATATTAATGAATTTGATGATAATTTTGAGTTAAAAATTAAGCAATAGCAGACTGCTTTGATTCAATAATAAAATATAACCTGTAATTGCTCAAGTTTCAAAATCAAAATATGAGGAAAAGTAAAAATTTATCATGAAATATAATTTATTTTTCAAATAATTTATTGATTTCTATATTGAATATGAGTTACAAATAATTTTTAATAAAATAAAAAATATTTTATTTCGTTTTAGCCAGTTACTTTGGTTTCAGGTGATTCGGAGCCATCGCATTTTTCTATAGAATTCAAAGTTTTAAGATGATCAAGGCAAATTTTAAGATGTTCCAGAGTTTTGAACTCATAACCATACTCAATAAACAATTCCATCAGCTTATCTTTATTCAAATTTGCGGATTTGGCCAAGTTTGAGTTTGAATACTCTGCTTTTAACATCATATCATGAAACAACTCATAGAAATCGTGTGATAAAGTACTCCATACCGAATCAATAGTATCTTGAGATTTATACAATTTGCTCAATTGTTGTCTTTCACTTTTCTTCTCCATAACTGCTAAACAAAAATAACTGTGTTTAAAATATCTCTATCTATATATGTATAAAACACTGATCCTTGCCCAATCATGCGCAATCAGCATCCAATATAAATCTAAAATTTGTAAACATAAATAAATAAAACGATTTATCATTCAAAATATTTTATTGATTTCAACTAAAAATAAAGGTATCTGCGATTTAGAAATTACATCCGTATTAGTTTTTAAATAATTATTTTAATTTAAATTGAAAATATAACAAAAAATATTGATTTAGCAAGTTACATCCGTATAAGTTATATCGTTGTCATCTGTTGGAATGCCATCACATTCTTCAATACAATCAAGAGTTTTAAGGTTGTCAAGGCATTTTTTAAGGTGTTC
>JAQIWA010001681.1:0-16909 GCA_034693305.1 Eueremaeus valkanovi | reverse complement strand
CCCTCTATCGCTCTCCATGATTGAGTGCCGGGTTTTTCCTTTTGCTATTATGGTCCTTAGGGTCACTACTATCGATCTCACCCATTTTCAAACAAAAAATTCCCTTGATACTAAATCTTGGGTTACAAGGTCATTTCCAGCTTACCCTGCAATATTATACATTTCTCAAATGTGGCCATCTATACAATAGACATATACTGTATTTTATTACTCATTATTTGTCCCGTCACTGCTAATCAAACTTCCAAAATAATCTAGCTCATATTCTAACTAGTTCAAATGATAGATTTAGTCACAGATTCTTAATATTCAAGTGAAATGCCAAGCAATCTGTGCGGCAACTAATTTATCAACTGATGCCTATGAGTCAGCCAGGTTGGCCACCTCTGTTTACTTAAACTTTATAACTGTATAACTTTAAAATCGACTTAAGCTTATTTTAATGATTTAGTATTTGAGAAGACATACATTGAAGTGACGGCGCGATCCAATTGCGGCGCTTCATAGTTGTTGGGATCGCTAAACTCACAGGAGAGCCGTTCTATGCAGTGGTCCTCATCAGCCAACATGCCATCGCACTGCAGATAATTAGCTATGGCTCTGGTGGTCGCCTTCTCGTCAAAGTGCACTTTACGTAGATATTCGACTACAACCTTAATTCAATTTGGATATGCAGTCAGAGAGTATGATAGAGTACAGAGTGTGAGATGTGATAGACTCACACATAGAGTGAGAGTTACATTGAATTTAGAGAATTAGTGTTAGATTTGCGCCAAATAGAAAAGTTTGAGTCAAACGAGAAAAAAAGTGAATTTATTATAAATTATAGCTTCAGAGAAGATGTGCATTAAAAATGAATTCTTTGCAGACATTACAGGCCTTATAGGCATTGGATTTGATATATTCAACTCAACTCATATTCTTATGGGCAAAATGTAGTGTAAATACTGTATTGCTATTCCTCTCTAATACTCTGTTAGGCATTGGGTTTGCACTGTATTAGGTATAGCGAGAACTGTATTAAATCTTAGACACGATATACTGTAGAGGAGAGTAGAGGAGAGTATTAAATATTAGTGAATACCTGCGCCTCTTTATATTTAGGATCATTTAATCGATCGGAATCGAGCCATTGGTTTGTTGCATACGGACTGGTTGTGTGCGGAGACTTTGGAGACGATTTTGTGCCAAATGAACCGGCATTTAGTACTTTCTGGTCCAATGCGTTCATATTAGTGTCACTCATCATCACCTTAAGCGAGTCCGCCATAGTATCCCTTCTCCTCCTCTTCCCCGCCGCCACCGTTGCTGTTATTGGTATTATCATTGGAGTGAACAGATATGAGAGCATAGGCGCCAGAATTAATGGCAACGTTGCCAACAGAAGACCCCCCGGGCCGAGACCTCCTTGAGAACAATGCAAACAACAACATGAAACAAGTCTTACACAACATATCATTCATTATTTTATTTTCAAATCAATTTTGTAAACAAATATTTTCTGTTTTTTTCATTTTTTCTGATTTTCTGCTCCAATACTATTGTATTTGTCTAATAGTTTCAGTTATATTGATATAACAGAGATTGCAATATTCGGTTCATTATATCGGATTCTGGTTAACAGAGTTTAAGTGATTTTATTTGTCAGAAAATAATTTTGTCTCAAATATCAGATAAAGCGATCATTTTATTGATTCACTTATTTTAGAAATTAAGCCGAATATAATATTTATAGACATATAGACATACCTGTGCCTTTAAGCTTATTGGCACCATACCCTCCTCCATAACCACCTCCATAATAATTGGAATAAGGGTTAGAAGCAGATGAATGTGCTTCAGTTGGTTCCAATGGATATGGAGGGTATTTGACCCCATCCATACTAGAGCCAGCCGGTGTCAAAGGCCCGTCATATGGTTCTCCAGGTCGGGGGCCATAGAAGTATTGGCCGCGAAATTCGATTATCTCAGGTCTTTGCATATACCCATAAACAGCACTTTCCGTATGCTTTCCGCCTAAATCGGGATTTCGTCGAACTGTGAAAAATCGATCGCATATTGAGTCTCACAAACAGTGTATTATTAATAATATCAGACGACGTCTACATCTAAGCTCTGGTACTCTATGTATATTCGATATAAAGATTTACAGCACATAAACCGACTGAACTTTCCAACAGAATCCTCGAGAGATTTACTTTTTTCTCTCTCTATTAGATTAGTTATGTCTCAGCAGTCACTCTGACAGTGCGAAACAGAGTAAAGAATTATGACTTACTCGGACCTCCCTGTCCTGTTCGCTTGCGATAGCCGTTGGACGAGCTCTTGGATGGCTTATTTTTGGTCTTGGTAATCGAATAGGCAGCCACTGGTACAAACATGGACGGGGGTGTTTTGCGTCTGCCATATGTGGGCGCAGGTATGGGTTGCACTTCATTCGGATGGATTGGTTTGTAACGTCGTATCCTATTGTGGTTTACTTCGTCCGCGTAGTCATAGTCCTGATAGTTGCGTAGATATGGATCCGATTCCGAAGATCTCATCGACTCATTAGCGAAGAGATCACTCATCTCTCCGACGATAACCACTTTTTTCTTTTCTTTTCCATTATCTGAGTGTTGTTTGCCTTCGGCTGCAGTCGAACAGTAATAAACATTTATTAATATCGATATTAAGACTAGAAGTGAAGCGTTTATAAACACAAATCCAGAATAGCTATTGATTTGGTGTTTGCCGTTCAGTCCCCAACCCATTAGAGACAAATTAATGACAAATTTTTATATACGAATAGAGTAAATGATAGGCAAAACAAAAAATATTTTTCTAAACTGTTTGCCATATAATAAGCAGAACATATCCACTGCTAATACAACATAACATATCGTTAGGAATGAGAGACAAAAACGATTAGTCAGTGAAGAGAGGAATCAAATAAATTGTTATCGAAACTGAACGGACGGAAGAGTTGGTACGACTTTGCACTCTATGTTGTTATTATTTGATTACCCGAGCAATAGACCGAAGTAAAGGCCAACCTCTCCATTGTACTCAATGACTTTGGCAGATATGGTTGCATACCTGGGTAATTCTATTATGTCAATCCTTCTCTCTGCTGCCTTCAATATATCCTGAGACTACTGGTGCTTATCATTGTATCATAACTTTATGAACTCATGTACTGACACACCCAATGCATACCTACGACAAGAAGATGTGCCAACAGTTCACCTCTTAATCGGAAAACATTGACTATTTTTTTTAAAAAAAATTTACGAAACGGTCAGTTAGTTCTGTTGTAAAACTATTGTTATTTTATTTACGGTTAAGATTACGAACTCATTCACCGAAACAGAATATTCTCTCACTCTCTGCATGTGTTGTGACCTTTTCGACAAACACTACAATATATTTAAAAATCTACAAAAATTGAGAATTTATCAAAAAATATAACAATTTTTATACCAATCTCTTTGTCTGCACAATGTTTTGTGCGTTTGATGTCTTTCCTTTAGCACTACTTTTGTTGTTTGAATGAGAATTTATTTTTAGTCAATACTAGTCTATTCATTATTATCAGAGATGCGGACCCAACTATCATATGAAAAGCAAAAATACCCCCTGTGCCCAATATCTATAAAGTATTATTAGGCAAAAATTAGACGTTTTAATTAAAATTTGTGATTTAATAGCCAAATCAGTCAATTTTGGCTCAATCAACATTGGTGAAAAATGACTACCAGATTATTGACTCACACAAGACCGCACTTTTGCATCCCTGTCCTTACAGTCAACATAATTGTTGACAATTCTGATTAATATTGAGTTCTTTTTATAAATGAATATTTGTTAATATTTTTGCTTTTTGTTAATCAATATTAATATTCTTTACTTTACAGTAATTTCTTAATGAAGTGCATTGTGTTTGTTAGACACTATCCTATTATACAGTATAACAAAAGTTATATTCTGTATAACATTTCAGTTGTCCTCACTTTAGCTGAATTGTCTAACTTTTATGTTTAAACTAATGATCGAAATCTGAAATCAACATTAAATTTAGCCAAAAATATACTCCAGTAATGAACTGAAATTTTGTTTGAAAATGTAAATGAATTTCAAATTGAGTTCATTTAGTCGCGAAAATTTCAATTAATTTATTATAAATTATCATTACTTCAGATAATAATAATTATTTTAAAGAGATTTTTGTGTTTATGTCTATTAAATGGGTCTAATCTATGGTTTTAACGCTTAAATGTGATATGTTTTACACGAATACTAATTTTCTACTCAAATGACTGCTAATTAATTCATTATTAATAATATGATCAAATAATATGCAAGATACATTTTTTACCCGTATATATTAATTGATTGATTTGTAACTGGCTTATTTTTTTATTTCATTCATTATCATCAATCATTAGAATATGAAAAGTGAGAATACGTTTACCATATTTGTCGCAAAACTTTTTTTAATTACAGCCAAAATGTTTGTTAATTTCAATTATATTTTGTTTGTTTAACGATTAAACACAATTCAACAAAATAGTTGAGTCAAAGGTTTTAATCAGAATTCAATGCCAACAAAATTGATTGAATTTAGTTCTACTTTAAACAAACAATGAATGCCTTCAGTTCGACACAAATTAATTGTACCGTATTTTGAAATTATACAAATTATACACTGATCAAATATACAAGTGAGGGCATAAACAGTACTAAACAAGTTTATCTGGATAAGTAAGTTTATCAAAATATTAATAGATTAGTTAGCCTTTTACTAAATCTGGTCATAAATTTAAGCTAGTTTAATTTCATGGTTAAATGGCAGTTATAAATATCAAATGAAAATTTAAATTGCATGCAGGTTCAAATTAGGAAATATTAACTTGCTTATCATCAGATATACTGTAGGATTAAAATTATAAGACAAACAAATTAAGGATAGATTAATGAAAACTTATATTAAGAAAATTGGTGCCAGAGTTCTGTTGTACCACAACTGAATTCCTGTGCCAAGTGTTACACAACATGTATCGGCACTTGTTTTCCGTTTTCACTCAAAGATGAATGAAATTTAGTGACAGAAATATGTTTACGACTAAAAATAGACGAGAAGTTATTTTCAATCACTTTCCTACTGACCCTTTTCATAACATGCTTAACATTTTAGCATTAGAATGTCAGCCTTTGACTTACGAGGGTGAATTACTGTATTTTGAAGGAAAATGTTTTTTTAAATTAAAATTGAATAAGGTAATTGGACATTGATGGTATGTTGAGGCCGAACCGGCCTTCAGTGTCTGTGTTAGAGCAGATTATAAGAGATGATCCGAATCTGTAATAATCTTATTATTAGTGATCACTGTTTTCTTAGAGTAATAAAAGAAAAAAAATAATATCTAATAGTTTTGTGTATTTTTATGCAATAGTAATGAATGAATGAATGGAAGTCTTTCCTAAGCTTTTAAGTGCTAAACCGTAAGTGCACTCACATTAATGAAGGTATAGAAACACAGCGTAAATACAGTACAATACGGCTCTATGTCTTCAAAATTATTACAGACTATGGAATAAATATAAGAAAAATTGTTCGATAATGTGCTCTCTTTTTCTACTTGTTTTGACTCCTGGTCTCATCAAACTAAAAGCCAGTCTTTCTCTTCTCTTTACTCTTTACTTCTTCACACAAAAGGAAATGCATTAGCAATACATACAATCAATCAAAATCAGCGAAAAACTTGTGATAATTATAGAATTCTTTGCTATCGTTAATAATAATAATCGTTTGACGGCTTATAATCAAAATATTATATATAAAAACAATAGATTTCATAACCATTTATAAGAAAATTGGGTCTAATTGGTTAAAACGGGTTCAGTTGTCTTTAGCTTGGATATAAAAGTCTAGTTTGCTTTTGCACAAGGCTCCAATCTGTGTATGCAGATATTTTAATCTAAAATCTTATGTAAACTCACCCTGGTTATGATTTATATTGTGGCCAATCGAATCAGTGCTTACAGTTATGAATACTTTATGACTAGAGTTGAGCTCTGTTTGAATGACGCGAAGCTATACATTGAAGCACAGATGAGTGGTATGTTTTGGAGCACTTTTCGTATCAGAATATCATATTTTATTCATTATTTTAATTAACATTTTCACAAAAGACCTGAATTCAACATTTTGTGTGACATATTGTATTGAATCCATTAAAAGCTTATTTTATTTCAAGATTATCAGAAATTACATATAAAACAAATATTTTGTTGAAAAATGCTTTTATTATTATTTTTATTTTTGTTAATAATCTTTTGTTTTATTTTTTTTTGCATTTAGTACCTCATTATGCGAACAAAGAATGATCTAGATCAAATCAGATAGACTTTCATATTCTATTTGTTTTAATTATTTATTACTAAACTTTCACTGAAAATTCAGAAATATTAGATAGAGCCAATTTGTCCGGTAGTAGAAATATTAATAATCAATTATTTTACAGACGCCTACACAACACACAAATGTTTTTTGATTAAATATATTGTTTGAATCGCTTGAATGAATGCAATTAAAAAGAAAATTTTCGGTTTGAATGAACACTCAATTAATTTTTGAATTGAAATGTATTATAAATACAGAGTATTTCTATAAATAAATAGTAATTATATAAGATTTTGAATAAAAGTATAGTTTTTTAGTTCAAATAATTCAAAATCAAATAGAATTGACTTATTATTACGAACTGCTGTACAGTATTACTCAACCCAACCATTCAGTTAACATTTGTTAGATTCTAATTCAAGCAAAATCCTATTGATGTACGAATAATCAACTTGATTAAATCTTTTTAAACATTAATACTACTGTATAAATATATAATTATCTTGAATATGGATGTGCAAGGGTGATATAGACAAAATATTCGCTGTTTTAAAATTGTGTTAGATCCCCCGAATTTTTTTTGCGACTACCCATAAAATAAACAACTGGCCCAATTTTGCTTAAATTTAACTAAACTAAGGCTAAATAGGGCTTAAATTAGTTCAATTCGATCAAAATCGACCACTTTTTGACTTTAACCGCCATTTTGACCATCCTTTGCGCTAAATACCCCACCCTATTCCCACTGTCTCGGCCAACCATGAACATCCCTAGTCTTAAACTCCTAATTATTTATAACTTCGATTAGCATTAAAAGCTTAATATCCCGTAACCAATAGTGAAGTTCTGTTCAATTAAGAAAATCTTTATCCAAATTAACCTCTTATGCAATGTCTAAATCAGTTGAAGTAAATTCACAATTATTTACTATGATTTGTGCATAATGTACACGGTTGCAATTCACATTCACGATGATTTCCAATAGGAAAGTGTAAAATAATTATCGAAATATGGAATTAACTATACCCACCTCAGTTTGCTTTTGGATCTCTAAAAATCTGACTTCACTAAAGCTATACTTATAAGCAAAATCATCCAGGTTAGTTTGTATAAAATCCATGCATAGGAAGTATAGCTCCTTTAAAAAGAAGAAAGGTGTAATTCTAAATACTAACGTTAAGTAAGTATAGACTATGTCCATAATAGAACCGGTGTCGTTTCTCCATTTATCCAACGCCACACTAACGGTAGTCTAAAATCAATTGATGAACACTTTATTCGTTTGTTTGTTCGCAAAGACAGGAATAGCACTCAAAACAAGTCTCGTTGTGTTCATAGATAAAGAATAGAATTAGAAATCGGTTTTATATCAAATTTATTTTTCGTGTCAATACTTCTGTCCGTTCACTTGGAGTGTCATTATTTGAGTGCACAGAACAAGGCTTTATTTGAAAATACTTTTAAACTATAGATGTTTTCTCTCTCATCTCAACAGTCATACAAATTCATTGTTTTAAAGTTAGAGCCTTTGAGAAAGTTTTTTGATATTTTTCTGTTTTATATTTTATTCTTACATTAGTTTCGCTCTTAAGCTCTCTATTCAATGGAATTTTTCTTTTCTTTTGACTCAATAGATAACTTAAATCCAATTTTATTGTGAAATGTCTATACGTTAGGCTAAACATAAGGATTTTTATATATATATATTAATATATTCTTATATAATACAAGTATTTAGGATATAAATCCTCTTTTTCTTACTTTTATTTGTGCTCTCTCTTCGAAGAACATATCATTTGTGAAATCTTTTTATCCATTTTTCCACTTTATATCTCATCATATGATTGATAAAAAATAAGATAAAAATCTTCAATAATAGTGATAACAAATGAAACGTAATATTAAATTATCTTTTGGGGTGATTTAGTTCCAGGTATTCTTATGTACAATATACTGTCAAGACAATAAAATAGCACTTACTCCATTACGCCCTACTGATCAAGGAGTTGCATCCATGTTATTTGTGCTCATATTGCTCAACGTCATTTTTTAAGAAAAGAACATTTTTGGGATTTTATTAATATTTTGTGCTTATTATCATTAGATCCGAATGAATGAGCTTAAGGGCAATTCATAAACTTATACTGATTTTCACTGACAGTATTCTCATATGCGTTCATATGCTTCATACGAGTTCAGTGAATGTGAAGTCTAAACAATTTTCTCTAAACACTAGACATTCAATAATTAAATCAAATAAAAGAAAATAAGCAGAAAAGGCTCCATGGTCAGATATTGAATAATGAATCAGATTATGAAATTGTTAAGTAAAACATAATTTTTAATAATTTCAATACAAATGGTTTGCAATTTCTTGACTGTTATTTCGATTGTATTTCATTTTGTTTTCTAACTCAACGTCTATTTCAAAACCTATCGATTAATGAATAGGTTTTATTGGTTTAGTGCAGAAGATATTCACACGATTTCAGATATTTTCTCATACATTCGAGCATTACATTTGAGAAATACAAGAATAGTTAAGAAGATAGAGAATGAAATGCCATAAGTATTTACAAATGCATTCAAGGTTTGACTTTTAATTCGTGAATAACAGAACCAAATCATTTGACAGAGTATTTGATAAATTCTTTTGAAAATTAGTTTCTAATAAGTGAATACAAATATTCATTGTTTGAATTCTTCTTTATTTTGATTTCGAAACTCTTTCAATGCATACAATGTATAAGATTTGTAAAGAATTTTATTGAAGAGAATGTTATAATAAGA
Source organism: Eueremaeus valkanovi (assembly GCA_034693305.1). Taxonomy (NCBI): domain Eukaryota; kingdom Metazoa; phylum Arthropoda; class Arachnida; order Sarcoptiformes; family Eremaeidae; genus Eueremaeus; species Eueremaeus valkanovi. The sequence goes on along the minus strand of JAQIWA010001681.1, from coordinate 7,734 downwards.
AACAGTTTTGGAATTGTTTTTACACTTAACTTATCTTTAGATCTGATCAGGGTGACCAGACGTCATGGTTTAATCAGAACAGTCCTGGAATCGATGTATCTGTCCTGTGTCCGGGCGAGGGTCTGACCAGGAAAATAAACTGTCCTGGAAAACTTTACTGCTATAAGGCATTAAACAAAATATTGTAATTATTAACAAAAACTGTACGATATATTCAATTCATTCAAATTGGGAATTATTTTGTTGAACAAGTGTTCAGTCATTAGAATTGGATTTGAAAAGACTAAAAAAGTGAATTAACAAAACCTGAGATTAGTATTAAAAATAAGTTATTATTAATAATCCTTCAAATTTTAAAAGCTGTGAATTAGACTTCCAAATGGTTTTCTTTCCTGTTTTGGTCTTGGACATGAACGGCACGGGACAGGACCATAAATAGGCCTTCTAGACCAAGACAGGACAAAATAGGACAGGATTGAACTTTTTGTGTTCTGGGAACTACTCTGAATCAAAATCAAAATACAATTTGAAGCGAAGAATTTGTTTTTTAAAAAGTCATGGAATAAGTCCAGGAACTTATATGAAATGTCCTGTTATAGGACAGGGTTATATGATTTGTCCTGAATTTTTGTTAATTTTTAGATCAATGTCCTGGTTTCTGATTTTATCACCTGGTCACCCTGGATTTGATTGAAGAACTCGGTCTCAGATCCGAGAATCTTATAATCGAATTGACAAACATTTCTGAAATAAGTACAGTATTTATACTTCATATGGAGAGCACCTTAAGACAGGAATTTACCCGGATGATTGAAATACATTTCAAATCAATCAAAGATAGAGTTTTCGGTTTATTTTTTGAAAGTATTTTTCGTGGAAAAAGCCAGAAATTGATCATTTAATCAGGATTTCTATTTGTCCTGTGCTTGATACATGCGCTTGATAGAAATTGCCAAGGAGCAAGTCTCATAATTTGCTCTATATCATATCATCTCTTAGAATCTGTGAGCTTCAGCAATAATGAGTTTAAATCTAATAAAAATTGTACCCTCATCGATTTTTCAAACTTGAATCCATTTATGCATTTTCCATTCACTTATTACCTTGTTAGTTCCTTAATAGTACCTTGGTACGTCGTAGTTCCTTGATATTAAGGTAGCTCAAATTAAAGCAAGAAAAGTATTTTCTCTTCAATGATGAAAACGATTCAATAAATTAATTTTGAAATCATTTGTTATTTGTATTCAAAGCAATGATAATTTTCATACAAATGCCGACTAAATGTACAATTCTAAGGAATAAGTACTCAATTAATAAAAGTAATCCAGTAGAGGTTATTCAGGGCAAAATTTATGTAATTTCCAAGATGATCTGTGGTTTCGTAGGTTCCATCAAGGCTAACAATTGATTTTTATTGATTTTTTATTTTCAGTAATTTCTGAATAGTATTATACAATCGAGTATTGAGAAGTGAGAAGTACAGTTATCGGGTTAAAATGAGAAGAAGCATGTAAGTTACATGATGTAACCAGGATATATTATGGGTATAATGAAACAGTGAATATCATATACAGTATAGTGTTTGACTTGAATTCTATAATTATTTAAAGAAAATAATCTTCATTTCTAAAAAGTATACGGAATGAAAAATTGAAACCGATTTATCAAAATTGATGACAAGTATAATATTTTCAATCAATAGACAGTATTCTCAGGTATTCGACGAACACATATGAAGTCTTTGTTTTCTGAATCAATTATTTTATATAAAAAGACAAAAACTTTAAAGCATTAGAAAAACACGAATATTAAGTCAGAAAAGGATTAGCCGTTACTTCCAGTTCTCTTAACGTCTTTTCTTATTATTTTTGTTGATATTATTTTTAGGACAGTTGTAGAAATTGCATTGGCCCGGATTATCTTTTCCATGGAAGGCAGCCCTTTGGAGACGGCTCTTGAAGCCATTATCTATGTGTTGGTTCTTCAGCAGTGAATATATAACTCTAAATAAAATAAAATACATTTTCATCCGATATATAAATATTGGATTTCAAGCGAAAAGAGAAATAAATGACAAATATTGGCAAAGAAGTGAAACTAAAGAATAATTGCGCGATAAGAGAGTATGCATACAGTGCTGAGACATCCTTTTCCAGTTGCTTCATACCACTGGTCGCATCAGAGAACTGGCACGTAAGCCGTTCCAAGCATTGGTTGTCTGGGCTGACCATTCCATTGCATGATAGATATGATGCTATGATCTCGTCGTTATAGTCCGGTCTTCCCATTGCGTTCAAATACTTCTGTATTACATCCAACTCTTGTATTTCACGCTTTCCTTCGCCTCGCGCTATATCCGCCTTAAGTGCAAAAATAAATTTAGAAATATTGCGACAAAAGAACAAAAATAAGGAATTGTTTGTATTGTTTCGCAACTGCACTGCAATTACTAAAGGTCTGAACTGAAGAAACTTTGACCAAAATTGGATTATCAATCGAAAGACTCGTTTATTTTATTTTATTCTTTTTTATCTCATTTTTCTTAACAAGATTTCACTTTTCTGCTCAAAATGATCTGGACATGCGTTATGCGTGTCGTTCAAACTTTTCTAATCAGAAATTAATTATTTTCAAAAATCTATATTTAATATATGTCTCGAATAGCTATGCCATGCGATTGCCTTGGGATGGCTTTTGCAGCAATGGATCGATTTGTGGATCTAATGGATCTGATTGAGTGCATTCTCTTCTCTACTTCGGTTAAGAAGATTTCATTTTAAAAGTTTTCGCTGCAATGCCCTTATGCACGGATATGCAAGGGTGGGTAGAGTCTAAACCTCCCTGAAGTCAAAACTAAGTGAACTTTTTCGATGAGTTTTCTAATGCCCGCTCAGCTGATTAAAATTTGAAGACCAGTGAATTTTAGGTGACCCTGGATTTAAAAAATGTGCCCCTTCCCCTTGTCTTTGTTGAACTGTAGATTAATCGACTCATATAAGAATGTAATTATAAATTCAAGAATACATTAATAGCTATTAAGACATTCAAAGCCTTATTATTCACCAAATAAGGGTTGGATAAGAAAGGAATCCAAGTATTGAACTCAAATTTCGTATCACTTTTCGCTTTATTATCGCTTTTATTGTTGTCGTCAGCATTTGTACCATCAGTTCGCTTAGCGATTGTCTCCGACTCCATAGCACTTAGATCTTTGCCAAATGGGAGCACAGGATCGCTCATATCTTTAAAATTTCTATACCTTTTCGCCCCATTATTATCGAATATTTTCTTTTCTCTACTTTTTTGTGTCTCTCGTTTAGAAATACTTTCATCGTTTGTATTGTTATTTTTGACAATAATATCGGGTCTAAAGTCTGTCGACGAACGATAAGCTGACTTCTCTGATGAGGACATGTATTGTTGTCTATGAATCGGTTGCATTGGTTCTAACTGTGCAGTCAGTTCTGGCTCTCGTTTGCTTATATATTTTTCTTTTTGTCGATACGTTTCATCAGAGCTTATCGTTTGTGAGAAACGCTTTCCAAAGCCCTTAACAAGTGATACAATGCTCTTAAGCTCGTCTTTACTCTCTAACGATTCTCTACTTGTATTAGTCATTATTGGACTACTCTTATGGCCACCTGTTCTCCCATTTCCATGCGACCAATCGATTGGTTTCCAATTATTTTGTTCGACATCTTCTGCTTTAACAGCAATCAGTTGTGACTTAGACTCGGGTGTCGTTAGTCGACCGAATGTCAGGCTCTTTGTGCGAACCAAATCATTTACATCAAATCTGTGTCTCTTCTCATCACTATTAATGTTGGTTCCAGTGGTGGCCCACAGACTCTCTACGCCTACGTTGTGTTGACTGCCAATTACTTTTTGACTCACATAGTCATCCGTCGGCTGCACTTCAGTGAAACTTTGCGATAATAGTTGTCTCGTTAGTAGATCTCGTTTGCGTCGTCTGCCATAATTGCCGGTCGCGAACAATGCCGTGAATGTGGTCAACGCCGCACTTCCTATCAGTGGTATGACTGCTAAGGGAGCCAACACTAGTAATAATTCAGCAATGCCTGGGTCTCTGCTCTGCTTCGGTGGTGCCATCAATTTGAAGATATATTGTGGCTCTTCTATCGACTCGTGGTATTCGTGTCCAATGAAAGGCTCGCTATAATAGACGCCTGGATTCAGATTCAGATTTAAATTCACATTTAATTATAAATAAAATTTTATTTTCAAAATTGCTGCAAAAATTGCATTGAAATTCATATTTTTAATTATCATTGATCACTGAAATAGCATATGCTATGAATAAAAAGTGAAAATTTCTATAATTATTGTATTTATTATTTCACTTCAATTAAGTCAAATCATTAAAATATCTTTTTTAGTGACTTTTTTTGAAGTATAGATTTTCAGAGAAATATATTTTGAAAATAATACAAAACTAATGAACATTTTTCTCATTTGAAACATCTCTACAGAAAAGTATTTTTTTTTACTTCTTGTGTGAATTGAAATAAAAATTTATATTCATATGATTCAAATCATTCGTATTCAGTGAAGCGTATGATTCTAGTAATGAGCTTTACAGTGAAGTGTCATTCAAGTTATTACCTCAGCTAACTTACTCTCCAGTTCCTCTCCCATTCCTACTGTTCCTCTACTCTATTCTACATACTCTGTATGATTACCTTCACAGCAGTCTATCTGAAAGTTTTCTTTAATCTATATTATTATCGTTTCCTTCTCTTTAAACTCCAAAAACGATATCTAAATATTCAGAAGTCTTATACACTTTTAAACTCTCTTTTCATTAAAAGACATGAATATTAGACTCGAATGGAGTCAAGAATTAATATTCAATTTTATTCCTCTCTTATACTGTATATAATGGCATATATTTTATTCACTCGGAGCTCAATTTAATGAAATATTAATTCGGCTCTATTTAGCACAAAATATATATTTCTCGCTATAAATGTTGTCTTCAATTCTCGTCTATTATTTATATAGTTTTATATTCTCTTTGAATTTTAATACATTTTCATCAATATTTCAGTGAATAAACTACGAGTAAAATAGGATCAAATATACAGCGCATAGGATCTATGATATACTACATTTCACTGCTATTTCTGCATCACTTTTACCGTTAGTGACAGACTTATGGGAGTTTAGGTATAAAGTTTTGACCCGGGATTGTGCTAGAATATTCATCCCAGGCTTACTTTGCTTTATGAATTAGTCAGCACACAAAGATCAGAGATAGGCAATAGGGGGTACAGGGGGTAACCCCTGAGATTTTTCCCGAGGCTGACCCCCTTCTAATTTTCGAAGATTTGGAGACAAAAACTCGAAAAGGGGGCACTTTTTAGAGAAAAATTGAATCATTGTACCCCCTTTGTCCAAAATTTCTAGCTCACCCCCTGTCGTCAGACTCATTGCCTATCTCTGACAAAGACCAGAAAACATGTCCTTGAGAATTATAAATGATTCTACCAAGAATTGAAAAGATCAGTGCAGATTTTTTGTAACCCTTGGTTGCAACGAAGAGTGTGAGCTTGATCCCTTCGAGCTTAAGAAGCCTTAAATAGACTGTTAATAATTCATTGATTATATGAATTTTGTTTATTGGTTCCATTCCTATGGACCTACAGTTATACTGGTTTTCCCTCAAAAGGGAATTTTAATATAATTCCTATATATTAGACATTAAAATATTTTGTTCGGAATTTATATTTATTTTATATTTTGTGCAAAATATTTTGCAATTCATATAATATATTATTCGATGGATTTTTATATATTAATAAACATATTTTGAATATTAATATATTCTGGGCTGTGATTCAAGATTCAGAATTATCTCTACAAACGAGAAAATTCCAGTTATGTTCAATTTATATATAAAAAACTTTATAAATATATGAATGGCTTTTTAAATAAAAAATTCACTTTAACTGACTCTTCAAATATAAAATAAAATAATAATAAATACTATTTTTATTATAAAATATTCCGGGTTTAGGCGCACGAAGAGCACAAATAGCAAACACAATCAATATTTTATATCTAATTCTATACATTAGTGTAATTGAAAATATACAGTAAATGTAATTTTATGATGAATTAAGCAAATAATTAGTCTTCGTTTTAGGCCTTTGTTTATACGATTTCATGCAATTATTTTTTTAAATAAAAAATTCATAAACTATTTCTATAGCAATATATTCCTACAGAATATTATTAATGTTTTGATTTATTCTTGTTTTTCAAATATAATTTGCAATAATTCTTAGATTTTTTTCTCAATACTATTCCAAAACAATTACTACTGTTTTTTCAAACAAATTGTTTCTCAGAATTTAGGAAATCATTAGAAATAAATTTAGTTTTTCTCTCGGATTGTATTTTCCATTAATATACTATACATCGGATAATATATTTGTATATACAGTGAACTATAATTTTATTGATTAAGAGATTTGATATATTTCTCTATAATATATCATTTGATGATATATTAGCTGACATAATGATGTTGTGTCTGCATCGATCCCAGTCCAATACCATATAAATAAATCAATTTATCAAATAATTTGATGTTTGAAATTAAATTAAGAGCACAGAGAGAATGGCCAACAGAATTGTTATCCGCAAACAACACAAACAAAGATTAATAGAAAAGTTTCTTTCCATTCGTTTTCATACAAAAAGAGCAAAAACTTATTTAATGCCAAAATAATAAAATGCAAAAATAATTATCTCAAATGACTCACCCCTTTCACCACGACTTTGTGGAATCATTGAGAAGTGTGGCTGACTTTGGTTATTGATTTTCGTATCCAAACTATTCGCTCCTTCATTGACATGACTTTCATTATGAGCTCTAACGGCCACACAAATCAAAATCAATATATTTAATGATATAATTGAATATATTTTTGTAATCATTCTATAATTTAGTTCTGCTTCCAATACAGACGCAAAATAATAATTAATGAAATAATTTCTAAATTTTCACTTCTTATTTGTGACCCCTTTTTAATGATCATAAGTACAAATGACACGAATATTCTGTTCATACGATGAAAAAAAACGATATTTAATACTTTAGTCGACGTATAATCGGCTCAATAGACGGATGGCTGAGAAGAGAATATGATTTAACTAAAGAAATAAGTTTTCCTTTGTTTCAGAATAAGTAATGCATTCAAAAACAATTAAAAATAATGAAGAATTATATTCACTATTATTTGATTTAAAAATATTCAGCTTAAGTGCAAAGACCTTTAAGTGTATGCGTTCTATGGAGGGTCAGGTCAGTAGTGTTGAGGACTACTAACAGAAAAATTTGTTGCTTTTGTTGTTCTGTTATACTGTTAGGCGTTAACAGATTTAGTGTACAGTATAAGTGTATGACTGTATGGCAAAAGTGAACGCATCAACAAATTTCTATAATATTATTGAAAAGAAATAATAGAATAGAAGCCAAATGTATAGAGAAGTGCAGAAGAAGTAGTGAAGAAGTTATTTAGTCTTTGACTAAATTGCGGAACTGGTATTCAGTATCGCCTTTGCTATCTATAATAGTGCCTCCTATTCATGGATGCGTACCATTAAATGATCGTCTCTTTTGGTCATCACTTCTCTCTTTAGGAAATAATATGTTGTTTCCACTTCTCTCTCTCTCTCTCTCTCTCTCTCTCTCTCTCTCCCTCTCCC
>JAQIWA010001680.1:0-16919 GCA_034693305.1 Eueremaeus valkanovi | reverse complement strand
CTTTTAATTTTTTCAACAAAATTTTTGCATGATTCTGCATCATTTTTTCATTGTTATTCATGGATAAAATTTCATCAAAATCTGAACGAAAAAATTCAAACCCTGACAAATCCTTTATTTATACGAAAGAGTAAAATAGAGAATACTAATTGAAAAAAGTATTAATTATTAAAAATGATGCAGGTATATTCCAGTTCAATGCACAATTGTTTTGATACTACGTCTGAGTGCAATACAGGAATATTCTTGGATTGGATACTAAATCATTGATAGAGTAATTCTCGCTTCCATTCGCTTCACTTCTCATTCTTCGCATTGGATTCAATCGGATATATATTTTTTAATGGACTTAAACCAAAAACTATAACCGAATATAATATACTGAACACAACTTGTAGTTTAGGCGAAAAAAAAGTAAGTAAAGAACCCATACTTATGGCCATCGTCTGTGATGTGAATGTATTTCTCTCTTCATTTCATTCTTCTGAATGAAATGTGAAGAAAAAAAAGTAAGAAAATGAGAATTCGAAGCAAAAGGTAATATAAGTATAGAAAGCGAGTGAACGAGAAAATCGTGAAATTTATTTATAACCGGAAAAAAAAGTATTGTCAGAAAAGAATTTGGCCATTAAATGAAGTGGTGCTCAATTTATTTTCTCTATTCTGCACTTCAAGATTATTAGTCTCTAATTTATTTTCGGCTCCAATAATGGTATGTGCAATGAGAGCACAGAACTGATTCAAACAATAATTTGTTTTCACTCTTTTCTCTTCGGTTTCTTCTAATAAAACTAAAGGCGAATCAAAGCTAATGAAAGGTATATTTTAGAGACTGTGAGCACAAGTGAGGCACTGGTGGGAGAGTGTGGAGAGAGAGAGAGAGAGAGAGAGAGAGAGAGAGAGACTAATAAGGGTTTTCTTGACTCTATTCCTTATGGTTTTCCATTTGTATGACATTTGTACTGCAGTTATATTGCAAACCAATATTTAATGTCTTTGTCTCTCATTTGCGCGAATCGTTTGATTCAATGGGCGATTACATCACTATTGCTATAATCATCAGTTGTATGACTATTATCCTTAAGTTATTTCGATTTATACTTTTTAATCATATTTATTGTCAATACAAATATAGACAACTATACGTGCCAGTGCTGTGCAAGAGAGCCCAAACCAATGAATTTTGTAACAACATCACCCAGGTTAAAATATCTTCTAAATTCAGAAACATTTTGAGACCCCAGAATTAAAGTGTTACTTTTAACCCTCTTAAATAATGAATGTTCATGGTGAGGTCGAGTAGCTTGCTGATGTTCAAGACATTTACTTTAAAAATGTTTGCATTTGAATAGTAAAAAGAGTTGAGTTCAATGTTTTGTTTTGATTAATGAGACAGAGAATGATCAAAACAAATACTGGATAAGAGTCTGTAAGAGTTGGCTCATAAAAGCATCTGAGCTCAATTTTGAATGTTCTGCTGTCACTCCAATGAATTCATTATCCATTAATCAATTGCTTCTTATATACCATTCATTAGATAACTATTTATTAAATAAGTTTTTTTTCAAAACTGATTTTTGGCTTAAAATTCGGAAAACTGTCAAAAAAACTCTAATATATTAAGTATGAACTGATATTGTAGTAAAACTACCCTTTTTTCTAACAAACAGATTATTTTTATATTTGAAAATTCAGTATTTATTCAATTATCACTACATTTGTTGATAGTATGGAAAAAAAATTTAATAAATGTGTTTATCGTCCTATTTATTCACTGATCATTTCCTGAACTTAGTTTCATCGTCTGACTCAATCATTCTAATAAATAGGAGACAGTTATGGCATATGTACTGCCATTCTGTATGAGTTGGAAAATTCTTGAGCCGAAAGACATTTGAAATGACTGCTAGACTTGTATACTATTAATACGTGTGTATTGTATACCAAAATTAACCGATCGAGTGATGGATGGAATGGGATGTGAATAATGCGGATGAAATTTACCACTAAAGAGGAATCGATTCAGATTTGACAAAAGAAGACTCTTTTTTAAAAAATAGGACAAAAGATCAAAAACATTTGAAAAATAAAAAATTAATTAACAAAAAAGTCATTCATAACAAAAAAAAGTTATGCTTTTTCTTCACATTCTGACAGTAAGTATACATTAGTGTTAATAATGTTTTTCTATTTTTGTTTCTGTTTTTTTTATACAAAAAAACAATAAAATACATTATATTTATACAAAATTCTGTGACCAAACAAATTATTTTTATTCATTAGAAGTAATTATTTCTTGTTTTTAATATTAATGAATATATTTTTATGATTAAACTCATTTAGATTATACCACAGACTTATCTCTGCATATAATTTATTGCAATAATTATTCACTAAATTATGTAAAAATATATTTTGCTTTTAAATACTTATTTTTGTTTCATTTAAATTCAGTAAATCATTTCATATTTGTTGAAAAATGTTTCATTAAAAGTACACTGAATATAAATTAAGCTAAACATTTTCTACCTTTCACTATTCTTCTACAGAGCCATAAAATATCGGAAAAACTCTGAACTAAAGCCATATTTGTATGTAAACAGAGAATAGAGAGAAAATCTAACATTTCATTATCAATCGATATTCTGTTCGGTTCAGTCTATTCGTTCAAATGTGCGAATCAGTGCTTAATTCCGAATCAAATCATTCAAAATAGTGTACAAAACGAATGCAAAGCCAAACTGAAAGATAGATATGAAAGATGTATAAGAAGAGGATCTGTACTGAACTGTGTGCTCAGTATATGCTTTATACAAATTCAATGTATTTGTGACCGAATTCTATGTTTGAGATACTACTTGTGCTGAATCAGCGAATATTTATTTTACGGTAGAATCTGAATCTGATTACAGACAGAGAAGACATAAAATCCAATTAACATAGCATTCAAAGGCAGCCAAAACGGATGACCCGTCTGTTAAGTGTTGGTCATCGCGTGTCAGCCCATCTTTCGTTCATTCACTACATACTGATTGCAATGTTATTATTATTTGCATTTATGCCATACAAATAGCACTAAAAACACTCAAAATACTCAACTTTGTACTGTATTCCACTATCTATGTCCTCCGCATACATTTTATTTGATCCTGAGCACAATCCAGCTGACAGAACACACGTTTCTCTTATCTAACTATGAAATTATAAGAGAGAGTCGGATAAAAAGCATTGAATGCGAGCCATCAGTAAATATTTAAACAGTTTTAAAATTTGGGGGAATGTAATAGTTAATGGTTGAGATGTGCAGGGCTTCCAAATCTCCCCTTCCATACTACAGTCAATGCTATAAAGACAAGTAAGTATTGATTGACTGAAAGCTAACAATAAGTATCATAAGAGCAGAATATTTTATGAATACAATTACGGAATAGAAGTTTTGAAATATTAATTAATCATAAAATAAAAATTGCATAAAAATAGTCCTATTTTTGTGAATACTGTACTCAAGAATAGGCTTATATGTAATGAAGGCGTTTTCCATAGCAATCATTTTGATTAAAAATTTAAATTACCAGACATTAAGTTAAGGGCAACTTATATACTATACAGAAAAAAGAAGAGATATATCATTAGAAAATACAATATTTTATATCATATAATATTATCCACACATATTATCTTTCATTTTTCATACTTATGTGGAATAATTTTTTTTCCATTTTTAGACATTTTTATGTTTTTAGAGAAATTGATAATAAATCGAGAAAATAAGTAAATGAAAAAAGTTTTATATTTACGATAATGTTTTACACAGACAATAATTATTTATAATTTTCATAACAAGATTATTAGCTCAAACTGTTTATAACATATTAAATTGCAATTTAGCCCAGGGAATGTTAGGAATATTTAGCATTTTATGCCATCTTTTAATTTTAAAATTATAGTAATATTATATATAATTACTGTAACATTAATTCGTTAGTTATGTAAGTCTTGTTATAATTTTACAATTAAATAGAAAATATGATAAACTAATGAATTCCTAACGAATTAATGACTGAATATTGAATATAATTATATATTTTTATTGATTTTAATGATTTATTTTATCAATTTATTTAATTACTACACAAATAAACATTTACTAAATTTATTAATACAGGTTTTAAGTCAATTCCTCTAATTTATTAACAATATTAACATTAATATTAAAATAATTTTCGGCCCAAATATCTAATATCTAATAAATTATTGTCTTTTATTCTGACTGTTATTCTGATATAAAATAAGAAATTATATGAAAAAAAAACTCTAATGAAAGCGACGCCACATTATATGCGAAACTGAATGTAAGAAATGCTCATTTATTTTAACTGCAATTCTTATATTTTCAACTATTTTTGTTACTTTTTCTGATAATTAATTCTTCTCTAGTAATGTGAGCTGTCTTATCATAGAAAGACAAAAGGTACAAGATCACTATTGTTTTATTTCCTTTAAAATATTCCGTTTAAATAACATGATATACAAAACAAACAGTCATCACCCTTGGCTACCAGTGCTATATTACTCTCTTTCACGTGTTTTAAATTAGAATTTAAGAGAATTAGGAACTAGGCAAAAAAAATTACAGCAAAATTTAACTCAGATCTGAACTTGTCTGGTCTGAACATCTTTTATTAATTGGAGAACAATTAAAAATAACGAATAATTTTGTGAAATATATTTATAAATATAATTATTGACAACTCTTTGTATTTGAATGAAAGAGCTTTTGTTTATTATTTGCTGAGAATCTCCTGAATCGGCACAACTGTTGGCAAATTCGTAATGAATTTCTGAAGATTTTGCAGCTGAGGCACAAAGAAGTGATAATCTCTTAAAGCGATAAGTTTTAAGGCGATAGCAAACAACAAATTGTCGCTTATATTACAGAACAGGTAATAAATAAAGCCATTTATTCTTTGCTAATCATTCTGTTCGCCAATCAATTCTCACTTTGAGCTTAATTTTTTGAACTCTGTTTATCGCAATTACAGCTAATAATTATTTGCTAACTATAAGTGTCTTTGTTATAGATCTGAAAGAAAAAAGTTAATAAAGAAATGTATTTAATCAACGAAACTAAAAGTAGACGAATAGACACAAAGACGGGAAAAGTTATCTATCAAGGTTTTTATTAGATATTTTTCCAATTAAGATGATACAAAGGATCTAGATAGTGCACAAGTTACAGACTTATAGTATATTCAATTCCTGAATAACAATTAATATTTTAATCAAATTATTTATTGTTTTCTTTTTGCAAAAATACCGATCAATTGACTCATACATGTATTCAAATAATATATTCCTATTTATTAATGTAAGTTAAGGTAAGAAATGCTTTATCAGTAAATATGATTCAATTTCTTATCAAACACTTGAGCGTAAGTAAGAGAAAGCAGGCCTTCATTGCAGTCAAATAAAGGTTTTGGCGTATATTTCATATTTCAGGTAAAAGTTCTTTCATTTGTCGACTCTTTCTCTCTTCGGTCACATTATTTAGAGTTATAGTCCTTCAGATTGAGCTCATCTGATGGAAGAGTGAATTAGAGAAGTAGTTGAGAAACAGCTATTCATGATATGATATAGCGATGAAATTCTGGTTCTCTACGGAATCCTTATGTGGTTTGCATCCAATTTGAGGCAAAAATAGTTTTGTTTATAAAAAAAATAATAAAAAGTGGAAAAAATTAGTCAATTGGAACAAATTAACCAGATAGTTTGAGCATAATATCAATATTAATAGAAAGTTCAAGTCTATTAATCTTGGTCGTATATTCTTAACAGTAATTCATCAGTAAATACTGTATAGATGACTGAATTGATTAAATAGAGAGATAACTTGATTTGAATAATAGAAATGAATATTCAATACTCTATTCCTTCCAATCCTTCCCTTTAGTTCACAAATCTATTCGTCATTACTTTTGACTACGAATTTCAAAACAGAATCCTATTCTCAAAGGAACTAATGGTTGGGTTACGGAGTGGTTCACAAATATGTTGGCCCAGAATTAATCACATCTTTTCCGTTGTCTACGATATGCTTAAAAGACAATGAATTTTAAAATTTTAATCATTAAATAATAACAATTAAGATATTCATTATTGCATTAATTATTTAATTTTTATAAATTTTATATGAATTCTAATTATATATTCTTTTCATATAATTTCATATAAGCTTTGAATTTACATATGAATGCAATCATGTATTCAAATGACGTGCGAAGGAAATGGATTTGCTTTTTATACAGACAGTGAAAACTAATTCAAACCCTAAAAAGAAAGGCTAACTTTCCTTAATATAAATTCAGTCAACATAATCAATATATTAAACATAAGTATAGTGTAAAGCAGCTGAACATTGGGTACAATTTCGATAACTTTTTGCTTTTATTAATATGAATACAATTTTGATCTGACTTTAAGAGCGAAAGTGAAGGAAAAACGAAGTAATAAAAACATTTTCTTATATTAATATAAATTATGACCAGAGCTTGAAATGAAGAAAAAAAAGTGAGCAAAGCTCCGATACTTGTTGTCATTTTCATAAAACACTGAATTTGCTGACCAAAACTATATTATGATTGCATTTAAATGCTTTCAAAAATAAAAATACTGATTGAATAAAGGGTTCGCTATATTTCACTCCTTAAATGACTCTTTCCTACGAAGAATATTTCGATTATTCCTTTAAAATCCTAAGAATATATATTGAGTGCAATGTCCTGTCTCTGTCTACACCACAATATTTCTCACATAAATTTGATGGAAAGACAACTGCATATGACTGCACACAACTCACAACTTATGTGACTATACTTGTCATCAATTGTCGAAATTGTTTCGTTTGGGCTAAAGGTTTATATCATATGTAAGACATATTTCGTAGACTTTGAGAGTTGAATAGCGCTCACGAAAGACGAACATTAGTTTTGGGCATAGGTTTGGCTTTTAGGAGATTAGCAAATAAATACTGACAAAGAGCTGTCAGTCTAATGCTCGACACTTTGACGGCTTATATCAAAATATGAATTCATTTCAATGTGATCTACGCAACAATATTAAGTAAATCTAATCAAATGTTAGCCTTTTATTATAATTTCTTGAATTTTCTTTGAATACAATATAAGTTATTATTGTATTATTTGAGTGAAAAGTATGATTTCCTCATTACTGTTCCCATAGTTTTATACAGAGTTTTATAATTTGTTATTTTTCACACAACAGATCCAATCGTTGAGTATTAACGTTAAAACGTGTAATCAGTTTAAAATAATAATAATAATAATCTATTTTTATATTCAGCCCAAACTGTAAGCGAAGGCAATAATAGTGTGAATACAACCGAAATATTTCTTCCGTGAGATACAGAATAAATAGTCTAAAAGCTTATAATGCTTTCAGTGCTTATAACACAACTGATCTTCGAGACCACCCATAACTCAGTTTCATTGATATTCTGTGCTTGTCTTCACTCGTTTCCCAATAATCAAGGATGGTCATAATTGATTAACCTTTCTTGAAATTTAAGCTATATTTGCTAGAATACAAGTTAGTCTAATAAGTTAGAAGTTCAGTTTTGTTTTTCCTAATTAATTATCAAATATTCGTTCAAATAATTGCATTGAAATTACTTTTATAATCAAGTTTTGCCATCAATTCTCATATATTTTTCATTTCTCATATATTTTCTCTCAACTAAATCCACTCTTCATTCATGAGATCAGAAATTCATGTGGTTTTCAAAGAAAAGTATAAAACATTCCTTAAATCAAAATTGAGTTGAGTTGAGCTAAAAGTCATCATCGGTTGCATACAAACTGAATGTGAATCAAAAGCAATCATTTATCATAAGTTTTAAGTAAGAAACCAATGGAATATCAAAACTCAAAATCAGAATATCTTATGAGAAGACAATACAAATAATATTGGGATCAGTAGTGACTGAGAATGTATGACAGTTTGGATAAACTTTAATTCAAATAAAGATATGTTTCATTAAAAATATCATTTCCTGTTATATTTCAGATACAAAGCTTATATAAGCAAGTTCAATTAGTGAAACAAGATGAAAATTAAATTTGTGAACGCATCAGAGGATAGCTCTGAATATAATCGTCACCTAATGATAGTGTATGTCCCGCACAGACACTTGCATAACACAAACACCTCATTTAGATAAGGACTCGACGTTCACTGCACCGACAGAAGAGTGGGTTCGACGCCAATAGAGTTCAGTTCAAATAATTCAGTTATGCATATATGCGCTCACAATCATAGGACGGAAGGAAAGGACGGGAACGACGGATCTAAACAGCAGTGATAGCAGAAGAACAGTGCGAACGCGTCCTCAAAACTATCGGACATTAGTAATGGTTATACTCTTATGGTCTGAAAGTAGAGCTCAAACAAAGCCATTATGTGTTGTCCCGAAAGGAATCAAAAAATGGAGCGAAAAGTGAAACCAAAAAAATCAAATAATCATTGAATTCATCTGAACAGTACATCATATGTGGAAAAGAGAGCAAACAATACATCAATAGCTGACTCATTCATATTTTTTTTGCAGTGAATATATCAGATGTTCCCTAACATACAGCCAAACATTTTTCTCTTTTTTTGCATATAATTAATTCAATAGTTTTTGATTTGTTTTGCACCAAATGGCATGAAAGCAAAAATATTCGCTCTCTCTCTCTCTCTCCCTCCCTCTCCCGACTCACTGCTGATGGTCTGACTATACGCTATGTTTGAAAGTCTGGTCACTAATGAACAGTATAGCAACCAAACTGTATGAACAGCGGAATATAGTAGCCATTAATCATTGAGACAATGTCATAGACTTCATAGGTTTTTATATGCAATTGTAATGAATTCTCAGGTGTATAGACATCTAATGGCAAGTAATGGCTAAACAATTACTCGCATTAGAGTACCAGTAGTTGTAATATTCGGATAAAGTAATCGAATTTATATTCCCTTTTCATAAAAATTACTTCTATTTGAATGCAATTCCAATATTTAACTGTATTTACACTCAATGGCCAACAATAGTCAGTATTCACAGTAGGTTTTGCCTCACTTTCTATTGAAAAAATAATATAACATTTTTTTGTAAATCAATTATTAAAATTCACAGAATATTAGGATCGAAGTGAACATCCATTTGGATCGTGTGCTCACAGACTAACTCCATAACCAATGCATAACAAACTAATAAATTGAAGTCCAATTTGACAACACTTATGGTTCAAACAGTAATACATTTTTAGCCAAAAGACAAATAAATTATTAAAATTGTAAAAATAAATTCGTTTTTCTGTTTTAATACTATAAAGAAATTAAATTTTTCTACTTTTCTGAACTTTTCTTAAGTAAAAGAAAATTTTAAACTAAAGCTCAATAAATAATTTTGTGATATCTAAAGCATTAGATAAGAATATTCTGCTCAGAATATTCTCAAATAGCGTAGAATAAATTTTGATCTCTGTCTCCATTTCTAACATCTCTCACCCGAAGCGTATTTATTATAAAATACAGAAAAAATAATAATAATAATATTCAAAAAAAATATTCTTTTATTTTATTTCAGATGAAAATCAAAATAAATTAGTTTTTTAACCGAAAACTATTGTTTCCATAGAAATAAATATTATTTTAAATGAATAAAAAATATATAAATAATTTTCTCTTATCTAGCATTTGATGAGCAAAAAAAATATTTTCACTGAATATAATAGGAAGTATCAAAAAGTATGAAACTATGAAACTATTCTAATGAACTGTTTTATAGAATTTGCGATAAAAAAAATTTCTTCAGTGATAAATGAATACATAACATATCGGTGTTATTTTTAGTACTCTCTTCCGTTCATTAGGCAAATGGACAGAAAGTATATTATTTGTTACACCGTTTGAATTCGTAATTATAAGTGAAAGCATGCGAATTAAGTCTATTATTCTGCTCTGTATTGCCATTAAAACTGATGCCATTTCTACTCTAATGCACAAAATTAACTCAAATTAACGTTTTCTCTGTCAATGAATTTCTACAGATAAGAGCAGTGCATATATACAGTGCATAATCTGATGCACTCATACAAGCAATCGGTTCGGTATTAATTCAATTCATTTACTCTTCAATTATTGAGATTAACACAATTGTCGTATTCCTAACACATTTGCAATATTTCAAACTTACAAATAAACTATAGATCAATAATCAATATAACTTGCCCTTGGATTATAGAGCAAGACTAAACTGCTATATTATTGTACCTTTTTGTACATAAAATTATTTGAATCAAAAATATCATAAATCAAATTAGGGGTACATTAATAGAGTAGAGCCTTTCAATCATTGATTATTAAATAGCATTAAATTGTCGGACTACCAAGGTAGCATTACTAAATAATGATCTTTCATCAAAAACCTGTGAATTATATGGAGTATAAGTAGTATTGAGTGCTTAAACGGTTGATTGGAGTACACCTTAATCTTGTAGTCATCTATCATTCGCAGCCAAAAGGCATCTGTGCTTCAAACAGATAACACACTTGAACTCTACCAGAGCTCCAATGAAGCCAGAAGTCAGGCCTCGAAACAAAATTATGTTAAAATAAGTCTCTCTAAAGAGGGTGCGAAGGGATGGAGGAATCAAATTAATTCCTACTGCTTTGAAGATCATAAAATTTTCCCTGCTCAAGATTGAAATCCAAGCTTATTCAATAAGTTTAGGGCAAAAGCGCAAAACACTCTTCACTCAAAATAATTTTGGATATAATTTATCTTTTTTTATATAAAAATATAATTTTGATCCACTCTTTGCTTTTGTCGAGTCTTGTCATTCATAAAAATATTGGACTCAATATTAGACTCAAAACTTTGCTTTGAAAAAGATTGCTCGAACCGACTGTCAGAACGAATTGATAATTGATTGCATGGTTTGAGCGGAATATTAATCGGTGTTTAAAATTAATATTTTTCAATTGGAAATCAATGTCATATAATAGAGATGAAAGTCAGGGTTTAGAGCAGGGATAAATGATAAATGAGTTGCTTTTCTACTTGAATAAGTTAACATGAAGATTAACTGACCAGAGTCAAATATTGGCGCAAGATAATCATATTTCTGACACGACTATAAAACTTATATTAATCTTATATTTACGTAATTCTTATTATAAGTTTGTTTAACATAATTGATATTCATATGATGTGAGCTCAAGTCACTAATAAGATGTTTGTTAGCAATGAATTCGTGTTATATATTAAAGGAAACCATTTCTCACACTTTTAAATTGGACTGATTTTGATCGCACGCAACATAAAAATGATTCGGATTATTATTCTTTCCTAAATTAACTCATAAACAATGTCTGCCTTAGATATGGATCTCCTTTTTCTAACACTATATTTCAAGAGCTAAACGGGTCGTGAGATCTATTACTCGGATAGAGTGCAATATATTTCAGGTAATCAACAAAATATATGCACTTTTTTATATGAAAGTCAAACATAATTTACTTTTTATTCACAAAACTACTCAAAAGTCTAGATTTAAATGTATTAATAGTGAATTATACTTCAAAAGTACCGGTTTATACTGTATGTGTTGATGAGTTCATTGAAATATAGATCTCTTTGATTCAGTTCAGCAAATTCGTGCATAAGATCAACTTGGCTAATTCTATAATGTACGTGGGTTCACTAATTATTTATTGTTCGCAAATCAGGTGTTTTGGTTGCAAAACAGTCCAAGTCTTACAAAATTCTTAGTAACGGATATTTATTAACATTATTGAGAGTGAAGTTTAATAATGACTATTGAATAGCAGAGATAGGCAATGGGCCTGACGACAGGGGGGGGGTAAGTCAAAACATTTTGCCAAAAGGGGTACAATGAATCACTTTTGATGGCAAAAACATCGAAAAATAGAGGGGGTATGCCTCAGCCAAAATCCTGGGGGGGGGGATTAACCCCCTCTACCCCCCTATTGCCTGAAATACAGGTATAAACAAACCTAGAGTTTGAATCAAAATGTTTGAATAACTACAGAAGACATACGAAATAATATTTTTAATCAAATATTCAATTAGTTTAGTGTAATGTCAGCAGAGATTGTGAATGCATTCAATTTTATGACTCATATAATGTCATTTTGATTGTCACACAATTTACATAACGAAAAGATAAGATAAATATTTATTCAATTAATTCAATGCATAAAAGTATTTGATTTGCAATAAAAATATTTAATACTTTATTATCAGAATAGCCGTCAAATGCAGACAAACAGAATGTAATGTTTTTATAGTAATAGCAATCCTTTTATTTAATCTCATTGTATAAATATTAGACCATATAATCCAATAACGGAACAGTCCTTTTGATATTTGCTATGAAATTGTTATGTTCCTTCTGATTTTAGCAGGGTAACACAATGCAATTTATTTCTAATGTTTGACCTTGCTCAATCCAAACGTGTCACTATTCAGAAACCATGAAAATCCATAAACTGTTTAAATAATTAATTAAACTATAGATACGATTCGGTTAGAAGTAATGTTACCCGGATTTGTAGATTAGCTCAAAATATTTTTGATCCAGTTTGCTTTTATATACTGTACGTTAAACAAGAGAACGCGTAATTTGCGGGGAGAGAAAATAACCCTACTAATTGAGAGTACCAGCAGAGTTAGTTTATGCAGCAAATTAATAGAAGTCCTTCTTTAGGTCTAATGCCTAACATTGTTAATAAAATTCTGATTCGAGTGAATGAATAGATATTATAATTTATGCGCCGAAACAGAAACCAAATACAAAACTCATACAACAAAATAATAATGATATTAATGAACGAAATTAATTGAAATTTTCTTAAAATTCTAATTTGAATAATGCTATCAATGAATAGAATTTGAATTTATTATACGATAGCATAATATGGTATATACTCTACACTGGAGTCTACAGTATTGTGCAGTTGACGGCAATGCAAAGCCAATGAATGCAATTCAGTACCAGATATACACTCTCTCCCTATCCCTACCTATTTGTATGGAACTGAATGCAAGCAAAAGCTCTAATTTAATGATCGATTTTTATGTCTCTTTTCGACGCTTACCTCCGACTGAAGCCAACCAACAAATGGAGACCAAAAGAATGTAAACAATTCGGTCGGCGCTTGTATTCACTGCAAGTGTTCTCCACTTCTTATCAAACATTATTACAATTGTTTTTTTTATCTTCTCTTATACTGTATTAAAGTTTATATAAATTTTATCACTTATTCAAAAGTCATATAAGAATATCACAAAGTTTTCACTGAATAGTTCAGAATAATTGTTGACAAAAACATTTAAATCCATTTATTCTTCTGGTGTTTACTGTCTTCAGTATAATATAAGTCCATAGAGTTGTAGTGTTTGGCCACATATCTGATAGTATTGTCGCCACAAATAGTCAAACAAGAGTTGATCCAAGACTGAAGGTTCACATAATAGCTGTCGAATAAAATGAGTGAAAAGTTAAAGACATTTATAATATAAGGTATAATAAGTTTATCCAAAAGTTTTTGTTCACATAATTCACTGAATTATTAATATAAATGCAAAACATCTTTGAATAGCTTTAAATCATTCAAAGATTGATTTATACTTTTGGCAGACGTTCTGAAGAGTATATTACATAAAAGTTAAATATATTAACAGCAAAGCTATGGGCGCTAACTGTGATATCTCATCATTCAATTTACTAATTATTTTTCTATAACTTCTATACAAATATTGATTATAAGAAAAACATATTCACAGTTAAAACAATAAATTCCGAAATGATTTGTACTGTATTTGGGAGAAGTATAGAGTAGTGAACAGTAAGTCTAGTGTAGTGTTCATATGAACAGTGAATTCAGTAAATCATTCGATGATTTATTGTTAGTTTTAGAGTTAGTTATAGTTTGGAGCGAAGAATGTGTGCCAATGAATGCTCTGCTCTATTGCCACAATCAATGACTCTATTGATGGCAAACACACAGCTCTGCCAATCCTCGGCGCAAATCATCTTTGAAACTCAAGAATAGAGTGGATAGAGTCGCGGCACTGGAGCCTCTCAATTGTGCTGCGCTCTACAGCACCTACACCTAAGCGCAAAACATATTTATTTAAGAAGAGAATTCCTGAGCATTTTTAAACCCGAACCTTTTTCTTATAATTCTTTTAAGAAGAAAATTAAAAATTCTCAATAAATATATATATTTTTAAAAATATCTAAAATGTGATGTACTCTAACTATGTATTTAGCATGGTAATTTTGAAACTAATAATAAGCATGTAAAGCTAACACTTGGATTCAATAATAAAAATATTATTTAATGACCGGTTTTGTAGGCTTAGTATGAAATTGAAGTACATTTTCATTCCTTTGATCACAATTTCTAGTATTTCTAAAAATTTCAGACAATTGTTATGTTCTTTAGAGTCCAATACTCTGAGTGAACATTGATTTTATGTTTGTTTCAGAGCTCAAACTCAATATTCTTTACCCGAATCGCAAGGCATTGACTATTATTAGAGCACAATCTCAACGATGCTATGAGTAGTTTCTGACACTTATTTCTATCGGAAAAAATTCTTAATATATATAATCATATTTTGTCTGTTCTGTCGTTTTTATTAAATTTTTCTTTTGATTGATTTTATAGTAAATCTCATACTTTAATGAAAAGCGATCGGAATCTTAAAGATAGTTGAGTTTTACGGCTCATTCGTGTAGTGCTTAGAAAGACATAAAACCTATTCTTTCTGTTCTTTAAATTAATTTATAAAAAAAAACTTCAATAAAATAAGTTTTATGATCTACGCTATATTTAGACCTCGATTGTGGTGGATATGAATTATAAAGTGTAGAGTAGAATACGAACTGTTTGAATAATTTTTCAAATGTTATCTTTTCTATCAATCGTTTGAATTGACTTCAAATGAATAAATACATATCAATACTCAATAGAAGCTAAAACTTTCTCTGAGTCTATATAAGTGCGAAAATCCCGGATTGTTTATGAAAGGCGTCCAAACGTGCATATGATTACTGCAATCGACTGTTAGGCCCGAAGTGTTTTGCTTTGCGTTTTCACTCCAAAGGCATTCGCTTTTATTTTTCTTTATTTCAAATCGATTTCTCTCATTCTTTACTGTATTTTATATTCAATATAAACAGTATTTTTTCGTTAAATTTTCTCTTAATATTAGTGGCGAGTAGTAAAGGGAACGGAAGTATAAAATATAAAGTGAATGAAGGAAACTGTGGATCCAATCATTCAATTGTTATTACAGGCAATACTAATATAACTTATATATGCCTTCCCTTCAGTACTCATTGAATATGATTTACTGAATGCGAATAAAGTAGACTTATTTGGACACCAATGCTGTGCTCAGGCATTACTAACCTTTATAGTCATTTCTTCACCAGAGGTAAAGCATTTTACAAATTAAGTGACAAATAGACCTTGCAGTGGCGTACTACCTACTAGGTAGTACCTAGTGCCTATAAAAATCTTGTATTTAAATTTTAAAATGAGCTTCGTTGAATACTTGACTGCATAAATAAAATTAATTTCATTTGATTTGACGTTTTTAAATGAGATAAACTCTAACAATAATTATATAACAAATAAAAATATAATAATCTTTTCGTGCAATTAATTATGAATTCATTGTAAATAATCTTCAAATACATGACTTATTCTTTATATTATATAAATTATATATAAAATTTCGAATGGAAACTCAGCAAGGTTCTACTTGATATGAGCATGTATAATCTAATTTAAAATCAAAATCTGTATAAAAAACTTTTTGTTTCAATGCATTTAATTTCGTGCAAACTCTCATGTCTTACAAATCCATTCTTTACTCTTTGTCTGAATTTATTTTCAGCTGATATTTGTTTTCTTGTCTTTTATCCAACTTTTTTTTCAAATAAGACTTTTGTATTGTATTTATTTTGATTAAAACTAAAGCTTTTAATGCAAACTTATATTTTTGGTTATGTTTATGCTTTGACTTTCGTTTCGATAACTTTTTTTTTATCCAAAAGTAATATCGTGTATAACAAAGAAAAAAAATCAATTTTGATTCTGAAGTGTTTTTATAACTAATATCAAAAGAAAAAAAATAGAGAATTATTGTTAGAAATCAATGTTCAGTTCACGTAAAACAGTTAATAAATCCGACTTTAATGAAGAAATGAGATATAGAGGAGTAAAAAGTCAATTGTGATCGAAGTCACGCAATATATCGCATCAAAACTTATATTATTTTCCGCTATAAAAAAGATATTTCTTATATAATGTCAATATTGAGGTCTACTATTCGGTTAACTTTTTTGCTTCATTTTTATTGTCAAACAAAAGTAAACTCTTCTATAGTTTTATAGACAATAATATATTATATTTATTGCATTTCCTCTTCTGTTGCAAAAACCAATTCCGAGTCCAACTCTGGGCTCAAACATATTCATCAAATAAGTTAAGACACGTTTTGTTTGCCACAACTACCGGTTAGGCCAAAATAAGTGATAACGCTTTTAATTGCGATTTAGACCCCTTTATGTTTCACAGACAGTAACAAAAAATATATCAAATTATTCATTAGATTCGAACTTAAATATGTGTTCGAATTAAAACTTGTAAACAATAACAATGGCTCCGAAAATCAGTCCCGAAGTGTATTACAAGATTAAGACATTTTTAGAGCTAAAGTGGTCGTATTCTGTGATAATAAAACATTTCAAGAAAGAAAATATCAATATATCTAAGTTTTTGATATCAAAGATTAATAATCAAAAAGAAAATGAAGT
>JAQIWA010001679.1:0-16922 GCA_034693305.1 Eueremaeus valkanovi | reverse complement strand
ATAGAGTGAAAGCACTGGAAGTCGTGGCAGACGTTAGCGAAGAAGTCGACTGCAAACGACTCATTGAGACCACTGTTGAAGAGTTTGGACAATTGGATGTCCTGGTTAATAATGCCGGGGCAGTATTCGGGGCTGCTCACATAACTGACCCGGAATATATGAATGGATACAAGAGTGCACTGGACACAAACCTGAATTCTGTGGTATACTTAACGCATATATCTGTTGAACATTTGGCCAAAACTAAAGGAAATATTATTAATATCTCGAGTGTCGGCGCTATCATTACAGTAAGTAAAAATGTAGCCTGATTATAATTATATTTTCATACTGTTCTTGCTGACAGATTCCTCAACAATCGCCATATTGTATATTAAAAACTGCACTGGATATGTTTACCAAGTGTATGGCCGTTGAGTTAGCCCCGAAGGGTATTCGTGTCAATGCCGTGAAGTAAGATATGGTATGAAAACTGTTTTGTTTTTTATAATCTATTTATTTAATTACAGTCCGAGTGTTGTTCGCACAAACATTTTTGTTGCAAGTGGTTTAAACAAGATACAATTAGACGCTCTATTTGATGACCATGCTACAATTTATCCATTGGGCAGAGTTGGAAACGTTGATGATATAGCGAATACAATCATGTATTTAGCATCTGACCAAGCATCGTTTATCACTGGAGCCAATTTCTTTGCTGATGGAGGCTGGAGTGCATCCGGGTCTAATGTTAGCATCAAGAATGATGCTTGATTACTTGATATTTTTATTCTGGTTGACAAATCTTTTGAATTAAAATTATTGAAACTTTTTGTTAAATTTTATTTAAAAAATTATTTATATTTTTAATTCATTTAATACAGAGAAACGGAATATTGGCAAACATAGGGGGTGGGGGTGGTTGTGATAAGTGACTGAGCAAGATTATTTATACTTAACTTATATAAAAATTGAGATAAGTTACTTTTTAATTGAAATAAGTGCTAATATTGTTGAATAAAAGTTAAAATTTATTCCATTATTTGGTTTTATAATTAAGCTGGCGATGGCCTGGTATATGATCTAGGCTATTTTTCGATCATTTTCACTTCTGTAAGTTGCCGGGCTGTACTTTGCTCCTGGTCATTCCTGGAATAAACTAGGTTATATTTAGCTACAAAAATGTTAATAAGAAATATATTTTGTTTCAAAAGTTGAATAACTTTTTAATTCTTTTGCTTCGCTTCCGAACACAACACGCGATTGCAATCAAAGCACAGATAAGTAATATAACGACGAATACAATCAATATTATGGCCCAAACCGGGAACCGGCAGTCGGTGTCATCGTATGGATAGGCCCGGCACTGGTGGCTCTCCATATACTCAACATAATCATACTTTCGCTGTTTGAATGTCTTGTAATCGCTATCGTATTGCCAACGATCGCAAAGTTTAAGCACATATTTGTGCTGACAGTTCAGTAGATCCTATGAGAAAAATATATGATCAAGGGTGCACAAGGGTGTGGCGCTCATAAAATATTAGTTACCCATTGATAACAGCATTCGAACTTGGTCAGCCGTCTCTTTCTATAAGAGCGCCGTTCGCTCCGGTCCATCCAGTCATCCATAGCATTATTGCGACACTTTTGGAAACCTTGATCATCATTGACTTTTAAGTCACAATCATTGCCCAAACGTAACGGTATTTTTTGGTTGGAATCAAATTCTAAATAATTTATTACACAATCAAACAAATTGAATATAAGTAACAAATATATGGATAGAATTGAATTTAAATTCATTTTTTGACTTTTTTTTAGCAAAACTTTTTGAATGAGAATAACACGAATCACAACATAATGTATGCAAACATTTAATTCCAATTATATTTACAAACAAACAAAATAATTAGTGCTTTAATTAAAGAACAATACTATACTGTAGTTTTAAACGAGTAAGGTCAAAATGATTAGGGAAGAATCAGGTTAATTAGAGGAACATTATGTAACAAAATTAGCTTGCTAATTAGATAATTATAAACTGTAATATTTTGCAATAAATAAAAATAGGAATAGGGTTAAAAAATTATGTTTTCATGTTGGGCAGCAAGCACAACCAGCTTTTATATATTAAGAATAAACAACTTGTCTAGACTATATTTATATAATATTTTATAAACTATGTAATTTAATACGTTTAACACTTTTTTCTAACATTTAATACTTTTAACATTTACTGTATTCCACAGTATTTTATTGCATACACTTTCGATAGAAGGGGGAGAATATAGATTCGATATTGTGTTTGTCATTGATAAGAGAGGCTTCCTTATTAACAATGTGCCAGAAATAAAGAACTAACCAGGTAAAATGTTTAAGTAGAGAGCTAGGCTAGATTGCAGTGTAAATTCTATTACCTGGAATTAAAACACCATGTTAAATTGAATTTTTTTGCAGTTCTTGTTCACAATAAACAAATAATCAGTGATTTATTAGAAAAAAATATAGATTACCTAATATACGATCAAAATTAGTTAATGAATAATCAGGCTAAACTGATAAACATCATATCAAGCAAGATTAGTTGACTAACTTGTAATTAAATGTTTAACAAACTGTAATATTATGAAGGAAACACTAACAAATAATATAGACCAAGATTATTTGCTTATTAAGGCGTAAGCATTTCACAACATATCTAGCCAATATTTATAATTTCTATAAACTATGTAATTTAATTCCACAACAATTGATAGAATACTTAATTCATTTAAAATTTTTATATAAACAATATTTTGTAGTTTAAAACTAAAATAAAATTTGTGCTTTCACCAGTGAATTAATATGGTATTTTTGCAGCATGCAAATCTAATTTATGTTTTCACAGTGAACAAGGTTATTATTTCTATCAGGTATTATATCGAATATAATTATGACAGAGCCTATTGAACAGAAATGTGATGAAAAAGATATTCAGAACAAATAAATATATTTTTCACAATTTATCAAAATTCCTGAATAATTTTTATATTTAAATGATCTTGATTATATTAATTAAAAATAATTTTAGGACTATATAAAAATAATATAAAACTATTCCATGGCTATTTGTTCTAATGCCAACAAACAAGTTAAGACACTTTTAACTATATTTTGTGACTTATTTAAGAATGTTTTACAGCTTTTACTTTTTTTTGAAATACTACTCTGTTCACTTTAATAAGTTTATCTAATTGAAAATAATATAGAAGTCATAACCAAAAAGTATATCTAGACCAATTAAGTTATTGTTTGTGTTTTATTTTAGAATGTTTTACAGTCTTTAACTATTAAAAACTTTCATGTTCATTTTATAAATATGTTTATTATTATAAGCAAGCTTAATTAACAATAGTTACCCATTCGAAGCAACAGCCATATTTCACGGTTACTACAGGTCTGGAACTCGTCGGTCGCAATCAATGCCTATTCGCACAGGTATTTAATTATTGGCCTCCAAATCAATATAATTATAAACGCATTCAAACAGATTAACAATTATTAACACTTTTATTACAAGCAATGAATTCATCTTTGCATACAATTAATACGAAAAATTTTAATCTGGATAAAACACAAACTGTACGAGTTAATTGATATTATGTAGCATTCAAGACAGTACGCATGGTTTTACCTGTATTAATGCACCATGCAAAATTATAAAATATAATTTATTGCAATTCTTGGTTACTTTTAGTGAACATTTTATTTGTGTGTATTAATTAAAAGTGATTTATTAGAAAAATATAGATTACAGTACAGTGCTTGACATTTCAACAGTTGCACTCTTGAATTGCGCGCTCAAAATATACATTAAAATTCATATATATATTGAGCGCGCAATTCAAGAGTGCAACCGTTGAGATGTCAAGCACAGTACATAATATAATATGTAATTAGTTGGTGAATAATCAGGCTAAACTGATGAACATCATATCAAGCAAGATTAGTTGACTGTTTAAATATTTAACAAACTGTAAAATTTTGAAGTTAATAATTATAAGAAAAATAGACAAAGGTTATTCAACTATTATGGTGAACTTAATTATTATTAATTATACTCTGGTTACAATGTATCAAGACAATATTTATACTTTTTATAAACTATGTAATTTAATTCCACAACAATTAATACAACATTTAAATACTTTTAACATTTGTTTATATACAATATTTTGAACTTTAAAAATAGAATAAAATTTGTGCTTTCACCCAGTGATTTAATATGGAATGTTTGTAGCATGCAAATCTAATTTATGTTTTCCACATTTGAACAAGGTTGTTATTTCTATCAGGTATTATATCGAATATAATTATGACAGAGCCTATTGAACAGAAAAATGTGATGAAAAAAAGAGATTCAGAATAAATGCATATATTTTTACCCAAACATAACAAGATATAAAGTTTTTGTAACAAATTTTAACAAGATAAAATTCCTGAGTAATTGTGCTCATTTCAAATAAATGACTTTTGCATATAATTATTCAACAATCAGAACATTAATTGTTTGAAAATATTTTTATTGAATCTCTTTTTGAAATTATTTTTTGTTTTTGTTTTTTATTTTTCTTCAGATTTTTTACTTCTCTTCCGAACGTAACAACAGATTGCAGTGAAGCCAACGATCACTAGAATGGCGGCCAAAACGATGAGGATTATGGCCCAGATGGGGAACCGGCAACTTGTTCCGTTGTACGGGTATTCATAGCACTCGTACTTTTCATTCTGGTTAATGTAGTCCCGCTTCCTATCCGACAGTGATTTGTAGCCGTCGTCGTACTCCTGTCTATCGCACAGTCTGTATATGGATTTTATCTGACAGTCCAGTATATCCTGTCGTTTGGAACCGAATCAGTATTAGAATAATTTTGATTCCAGTAGAGTATAGAGCAGTCGGGACCAGACCTTACGTTATATCTACTGTTTTGAGTGCGTCTGTGACTGTAGGGGTGAAACATTGATTTTCAGAGATGACTATTTTAGTCATACTTTGGTAACATTTTGTCTGATATAGTCATCTCTGCAATAGGAACACTGATTTGCAGAGATGACTATTGCAGTCATATTTCAGTTACATTTTGTCTGATATAGTCATCTCTGCAATAGAAAACCTGATTTGCAGAGATGACTATTTTAGTCATATTTCAGTAAAATTTTGTCTGATATAGTCATCTCTGCTCAAAAGTGTATAACTCTTACAGTCACTGACACATTTAAAATAGTAGATATAACGTACTATCGGGTCATCACTGGGTCGTAACATTGGGTAAACTTATAGTGTTCATAATTAATCTTGATCAAATTAATTTTGTCAGCATTAAAAACATTAAATTATTCTGTATGAATATCTTATTCATAATCAAGGTCAATCCCTGGAAATCATCTATTGTTGTCTGAATATCTGTGCTGTTTATTAGGTTTTAAATATAATGTTTAAAAATAATTTTTTTATTCAAAAGGTTATTGAGTTTTAAGTTACAAATAGTGCTATTATTGTTCGAAATCATATTTCGCATGCATTTCAATCATTCACAACAAAAGCAATATTCTGTCGCCAACTGTATAAATATTATAAAACAACTAAATATATACTGGGTCTATTAAATATTATGATATTGGTCGGTTCCAGACAGAAAGTTTTATTTTTAATTCTATCTAGTTTAATATAAATATAAATTGTAATTACTTAAAATTAATGTGCTAGGCTAACTCGCAGTAAAAATTGCTTGGTAATTTTTTTTGTAATTTTAAAAACCAAGGTGATCGGGCATCTACGCTCTTCCAAATATTTATGTTAACTCATTTCAGTTTTATTTTTGAATTAATTTCAGTACGTTTTACAGTTTTATTATTGATCAGGTTCAAATTGTGAATTTCATATAATTTAATGCAAAATATTCTAAATAGTGGCTATTATTAGTAAAATTGAACCAGTTTTATAAAATATTTTAGCCAGCTTAAATAATTGGAGCTAGTACATAAGTTTATCTAGTTGAAAATAATATAGTGTTCAGGGCATAATTCAAAAAATATATTTAGACCAATGTAGTTTTATTTTTTGTTATATTTTAGATTGTTTTACAGTCTTTAGCCACAACTAGCATGTTCATTTTATAAAAATGTTGAATATTATAAGCAAGCTTAATTAACAATAGTTACCCATTCGAAACAACAGTCATATTTCATGCGCTGAGTCCTGTCGTATGTATTCCAGTCTTCAAACGCACGGCTACGACAGGTCTCGAACTCGTGATCGTTATTCACTCGTCGGTCACAATCATTGCCTATTCGCACAGGTATTTGATTATTGGCCTCCAAATCAATATAATTGTAAACGCATTCAAACAGATTAACAATTATTAACACTTTTATTATAAGCAATGAATTCATCTTTGCATACAATTTACGCGTAAAATATTTGATCTGGATATTAGACAAATTGTTCAAGATGTTTGATTTTATGTAGCATTCAACATGGTGCGCATGGTGCTTTTCAAAACTATTCCATATTTAGTACATTTTTTTCATAAAATATTACAATTATTATATTTAGTAATTAATCAAAAAAATAGTCAATTAATTCAAAAAATTCAACTTTTGTTAACAAACAGATTGTATGTATAGTTGCGCTGAAAATACGGATACGTTTTTGAATACAATCCCAAAAATATGCAGAAAAATAAATAGTTATTGAAAGTGAAAATATTTAATGCGTTTATACTTTTTTTTCTACACTTTAACTGATCTGAAAACAAGTTTTTGCTAGAATTGTGTTCAACTTATTTTTCATTTACCTTTTTAACCTTGACTGTTTTTTTTCTAGTTATGTCACACATTATTCATTATGTTATTCATTAGGATATAGGAAAACAAGTTTTTTATTTTTTTTCTGTTTAGAAATAACTTTCTGTTTGTTTATATTTTGAAAGATGTGTCCAATTGTTTCATTGCTAAGCAGTCGTACAATTGGTTACTATGACTACTAATCGTTTTCGGAATCAAAATAAGTGGAAAATATTTTTTTTGAATACTTAACGCAATGAATAAAATTGATTGAATAGGAAATCAATAGATTTGCAGTAAAAATTGACTTGAACAGTAATAATATCCATCAGTATTATTTGAGCATGGCATATTTTGATCAAAATATATAGCGAAAGAGTTTACAGTTTATTGTACTTTTAACTTAACTTACTGTTAGTTTTAAACAAGCAGTAACGTTAATACCAGCGAGTATACACTCAGATCTATAAGTAATAATATAGCCATTAGAAGATAATTGGGTCAATTAGTATTCATAACTATAGTATTCAGCTGTAGTAACACTGCTTTAGCTGTACTAACAATGAGAACAATGTTTATATGCTTTGTAAACTTTTGGACAAACAGAAAGGTCTTTGAAAACAAGCGAGCATACTAGCTAAAGATGATATGCGCAAGGTGTTTATGCTAAAACAGCTAGATTGCTTAAAATGCCAGGGTTAAAAATCCTTAAATAAAATTATGAATTTTACGAATTACACTCTAGGTCACTTTGATCGAGATTCGAAAACATTTTGACCCATAACAATTTGCTTCAAGCTAAACTGTCTTTGTTATCAGCTGACCTTTATCAATTCTGCATCTAGATGTAATTAACTAACGAGCAGGTTTAGCAGGTTAGTTTTATTTATCATAATTTCCAGCTTAAAATTTTAATTGATCTTGCTATTTGCTTGAGTCATAATTTTTTTTATAATTGATTTCTTTGATCATCAGCCAGAGCAAATTTTGTATTATCTCCTATTTATTCTCTGGCTATAAAAGCCCAGA
The DNA here is from genome assembly GCA_034693305.1 of Eueremaeus valkanovi. NCBI lineage: Eukaryota > Metazoa > Arthropoda > Arachnida > Sarcoptiformes > Eremaeidae > Eueremaeus > Eueremaeus valkanovi. Next base: position 9,086 of record JAQIWA010001679.1, on the reverse strand, counting down.
CAGAGCTCTGGTTAATTTTTATAAATATATTTCAAAAGTTAAAAAATCTATAATTTTCTCCGAAAAATATTTATATAAACTTGTTTAAAATTATGAAAAGTTATCTAGTCATTTTATTTTCTATTCTAAAGTTACTTTTGCTGCATTGCATTGCGTAGTTGAAAACTTGCATAAAGTTTGTCTGTTTATATTTTCATAAGAACCTGATGAAACTGAACCGTTCAGTGCAGACATATTGGTTGCAACCAGTGTTGCAATCAATGGATGTATTTATGTTTCGTTAGTTTGGATTTTGCACTTAAGGCTCACTTTGCTTGAGATATACAAATAGCTCGGAGTATGCGCTCAGGAATTTTCCCATTCCTTTTATGCAGGCGTCTATTATCGATTAGCGTTGTTAAATTATTAAATTTTTGAAAATTGATTTTGAAATAATAACCTTATTTGAAAATTTGAAATAGATTTCAAAATGATACAGATGAATTAAATGAAAATAATCATGAATGTATTCACATATATTGAAAAATATTATACTGAATAAAATTATCCAAACTTTACACGTTTTTAATTAAAATAATTAAGTCATATTTCATCAAGAATACAAAAATTGTTTTATCAACTAATCTTGCTAATATGGATTTGAATGTTATAAAAAAATTAATTACCTCCAAACTTCACCCAATAGATTAATACCCAAATAATTTTAATTATATATTTTAATTTTTCTAAAAAATGTTACAGGTTGAGATTATTTGTAAATTTTTTCTGACTACACTTGAATTAAACTTTTCCTTAAATTCCTGTATAAACAAGCACGAACGTTATTACCAGGGAGTATACTTGGGATCTATTAGTGATAATCTTGATAAATTAGCCATTAGAAGATAATTGGGTCAAATGATATTCGTAACTATAGTATTCATCTGTAGTAACACAGCTTTAGACGTATTAACAATCACAACATTGCTGAAAAATTTTCAAATTTTTGAAAAACTTGAAAATTGAAAAATGAGTATTACTTTCAAAATTTTGAAAATTTTACAACAATGGTGGACAGACGGACGGACGGACAGCTTCTCAAGAACATAAGAGAGTATACTCCCTAAAAAACAACATTTTAGGAATTTACACATTTCCAACCTTAATACAACTGAAGCTCACAAAAAGAAAAAAATGAATGAAATCCAATATACAGTGAAAACGCTATACAAATACATTCAAATTATAGAGAAAACAGATCTCATATTACAACTCATTTCTATTCAAAAACAAAAAGGAAATAAAATTACAAATTAATGATTAATCAGAAAAACATATTAAACATAATTAAGAGTAAAACCAATTAAAACACACATAACATGCGATATCATGTGCTTAACCCCAAAAAGTGAGTCATTGCGTAGACGTTGCAAATGCACTGCATGTCTGTTATTGTTGTCCATCCAATTAAATACGGGATTGGGATATAAGGGTAACAAGAGATTACGGTTTTCCTCTTAATAATAATTCAATAGAAAAATATAAATCCGTTAGAAATACGTTGCAAAATGAGAAATGCTAATAACGCGCATTGCACCTACATTGTAATTTGAGCCAGTTGCAAAAATATTGAATCTCATTCTCAATAACAAACATAGACTGTACAGTATATACTCGATTTTTGTTAACCAAAGACATAGTTCCTAATATTATTTTGTAATAATTTTTTACTAATGTTAATAAATAACCCTTAAGTGACAACTCATTAACGAAAACTAATTACGCGACTCATTCCATACGTATAGTAATTGTGTTATTGATGTAAAGATTGAATTGATTTTCGGTAAGAAAATGATTAAAATAATTATTTTTAAACATTATTTCTGTTATTTATAAAACTCTTTATTATTTTTATTTCTCTTTATTATTATTATTTTTGCTGCTATTATAACGACTTTTCATTGCATGCAAACAATTATTATCGAAACTGATTAGTAATAATCCTTTACATCAAAGAGTAAAAAATGTTATTTATTTATCATTTTATTATCATTTTTTGAGATTATATTAAGCTAGGTATATTATAATTACGAAATTCCCATAGAGATAATAAAGTACCCATTTGTAAATTAAATATTGCTAAAGGTTTTAAAATTAGTAATCGGGTCAAATTATTTTTAAACTTTTTAAACTCCATATTAAATAAGGAAATATGAAAACACAATACTTAAGGCTCTATTGTCTCACAAATTGTTGTTTATTAACAATGGAATAAATAATAGTCAGAACTTATCTAATCAATACTGTATTAATAGATGAATTTTAAACCTGGATTACATTTACATTCTTTTATTATCTGAATTGTCATTCTATTCATTGAAATTCATTTTCAATAGATTTACTCATTTATTGTTCATTTTTCATATCCGGGGATAAATTTTTTTTAGGAGAAAGTTAATTTTATTTCCTCTTATATAATATTCTATATAGCATGTTAATTTATTATTAAATTATTATTTGGCCTTGTCTAATTAAATTTCGCAATTAAATTATCATTATGCACATATACAGGGTGACAAATATTAATAGTAAACAGGCACAGGTAGTTTTAATTTATTATTCCATTTAACGATTTTTTCCTTACTTTCAATCAATTTTGCAATAAATAGTAATTATGTTTCGGCTGTTTATCATAAGAAAAATATGTTTACGATGCAAATACTTTTTGAAGTATACCTCCCTGGACAATTAATTGCTTGAAAATGAGTTGGCACAATTCTATAATGACATAGAATAAAAATATATCTAATTTTTTTTCGTTCATTTCTGGGTAACTCCTCTTTCAAATGTCACAATCTCTTGATAGCGTATAATAAACAATAGATGTTCAAGGTCTTTTTAAGTGTATGAGCAAGCTAGGCAAAATTTATATCATTTTTATTCAGAACCCTTTATGAAAAAAGTTTGAAATTCATACTATGCTTATTGTATGTAATTTCAGATTAAATTAGTACAAGTTAATTTTAGTTAAGTTTTAAATTACAGTCTTGATCATATTTTATTTTATTATATGTGATAAGAAGTGAGCGAGATTAATTATTGCGATAAAAAACGACATTATTGTAAAATGAAATATAAGAATGACTTTTAGTGTTTATGAGTAAAGAAATAATTTAATACTTTCGGCAAATATTCTGTTATTTTATTTGCATTTCCAATAATTGTTAGGAATTTCTTATTTGTTTAAGACTTTCCTCTATTTATTCAGATATTCACTATTCAATGGATTGATTGTGTGATAAAAGAGTAGTTTTTATTATTATTTTATTTTTCATTCATATTTCATGACTGAATTGTTTTGTCGTTTCGTGTTTGGAATTAATATTATTTTCCATTCATTTATGAAAAATATAATTCAAAAGAAATTTCAATTCAAATGTATATGAATTATGCAATAGTATTGGAAAATACAGGAAAAGAGAGTTTTATTTTTAAACTCGAGTTTATGTTTATTATATGCTGTCATACGATTGGCTGCCTGATTATATTTTGGAAAAAGTCACCCTCCACTCTTTATTATCGGTGATTCACTACACCCCCGAAGTTTCCAGTCATTCGCAGTTCACGCGGACTCACAGTCTGTTTGTTTACAGTATAAGTGTTTACAGTCTATGCGAATAGCGATAAAATCTATTGATTTCTATATATTTTCAATAGAATTCAAAAATTTTCCCTATTCTACAGATTGCATACATAGATGAAATTTATTCGGAAAAGTGTGCATGCTCATTGCAATCCTCATTGTGCTTGTTGTCACTGCTATATTTCTACTGGTTTAATTTTGTGTGATCAAGTATACCGGTATACTTGAAGATCAAATTCGAAACAGACTGTAAGTTTTTACATATAAACTAGTTTAATTTTGGTAATTATTTAGCCTAGTTCAATTGGACTCCAAAGCTGTTCATTCTTTTAAGGCTTCCTTAAACCTCAAAATAATTTAATTTTTATCATAACCAAGGTGATTCACTGGATATAATAAACTACTTCAATAAGCTAGCTTAAATTTTTATGCTGCCTACCTTGGTCACTCCCATAAATATCAGTTAATTATAGGAACCACTTGTAACAAGTGGTACCACTCGAGTGCTTATATTTCATCAGTGCTAAAAGCAATTTTATGTTCAGACACATTCAAAAATAAAGCTCTTCAACCGCCATATCCATAGTAACCCACATACATCTTACGTATAAAAATATTTTAAAAATATATTCTAGTCATTCAGATGAGTCAAAAGTGACTCAAAAGTTTTGACAGATGTTTCCTGTTATCACATATGATATTATTTATATTCAATTGAATTATATGTTTAGTAAATAACTTATAATTATTTGTATTAATTGAATGAAAAAATATTACATTCACTTAATTTGGTTGTACTTAAGGCCATAAATAGAAAGCTTTTTATTTATATTTCCTTTACTTTATAAGCCATATATGGAATGCAAACCGCATTCAAAACAATAATTTATAAGAATTTTATTTAAAAATAATTATTATTTTCTTTTAATTTAATTTCAATTTTTATTTTCGTTTTATTTTTCAGATTAGAGAAAAAAAGTCGAAAAAAATATTTTCCAAAAAAAATAATAAAAACTTTTTGTGCGAAAAGAAAATAACAATTTGTTTGCCTATTCTGTGATGTCATGCCTGTAGCCGAAAGCCTGGAGCCGACAGCACCCGATGTAGATGTGAGCCGACAAAGAGCGCCGACACATAAGATATTTAGATACGAATCAAACAGATTATTAACATTCAGACTATGGCCCGAAGCGGACACTGGTATAAGTGGTCAACGGCTGGCCAGAGCCGGCTTCTACTATTCCGGCGACAAGACTACTGTCCAGTGCTTTGAATGCGCCGGCAGTATCACTGAGTGGTCGGCCGCAGACATACCGCTGACAAAACACAGACTACAGTACCCAAACTGCAGATTCATTCGCGGCCTCAGCGATAACATACCTCTAGTCAACGGCACCAGTAGTTCAGCAACGCTACAGTCAATACTGAACAATCATCTGAGTCTACCCGCACTGTCATCATCAGACGATTCGGGTCATAGTTCGGACAATTCGCCGCTGAGTTCGTCGCCGGATATGACCAGTACTACCGGTTCCTCATCCAGTCCTCAGTCCAGTAGTAATGAAAGTGAAGACAATTTAAGGAATGATTGGAATAGAGATCGAAATATCAGTGCTTTTCGGGAGTCTATGAAATCAGAAGCCAATCGTTTGAAGACTTTTTCTATTAATGGCCAGTCGTTATGGAAAGTGCCATTAGTTAGTCCGGAGGACTTGGCCAGAGCTGGCTTTTATTACATATGTGATGACAAAGTTCAGTGTGCTTTTTGCACAGGCTTTATAAGCAATTGGTCTCCAGGTATGAGTTGACAGTATTTTAGATAAAACTTATTTTTTTTGTTTAAAAACTTTTGTTTTGTTTTTTGTTTCGTTAACCTCTCATATGAGCTATCAATCTGTAAATCTGTTAGCAATTTATTATCTTGATCAATTAATCAATATCCTCTTTAGATGCTTGTGCTTTCAGCACAGTTACCCTTTGAATATAATTGACTTTTTTTTAGGGTTAATGTCATTCAATAGGTTATGATTTAATATATATTTTTTGTGAATATTTTTCATTAATTTAGATAAAAGTTTTGAATATTTGTTGCGAAAGACTGATTAGTTTTATGAAAAAATATACGTAAAATCAAGTTTATTAACTAGGAATTGATTTTATGTTCAGTGAACTTTTTCAAATGCCATCAATTATTCTTTAAAACAATTGTTTTTAGTATTTATTCTATAATTTCAGTTCATTTCTATTCAAACCCAAAGCTATTGACACTTCAATACATGCATTGAGTGATCAAAGGATTTGATGAATAATATAATCAATCGATTAATTAGTTTACTTAACAAATAGTTATCTTTCTATTCATTATTTCAAATCAATAATACATACAATTAGTGTGAACTCCACTTATAGTCTACATTAAAATAAATGCTATTTTTCACACGAAAGCCAACGAATAAATTGAAATAATTTGTGTTATTTATAGACATTTATTGTAGACTTTTATTATAAAACTATTAAAAATTAAAATATATATTATTTCAACGAAAATATTACTGAAATTAATGACTCATTGCTAATGACTCGCACATGAAATTCTATCATTTATTTTATTGCATACCAGGCCTTAAACCACTGGGTGAACGAGCGAAGCACTTTCCTCTGTGTCCATTCATTATGGAAGAAGAGGTCGGAAACATACCCATCGGTTCCGACACTATTGGCGATCCGTTACCTGTTTTGGGTGACGACGTGTGCGGCTCTGGTATAACACCAACAGAACAAATGGCAGCTGAAGTGGTCAGCACTCGGAGCAGAACATCTCCAGTCCAGGAGCCAATCGATATGAGACAGTTAGGAATACAGCCATATTCCGGGCCAAAAAGGCCAGATATGGGGCCTCTGGAGAGCCGACAAAAATCATTCCACAATACGGGTTGGGATAATACCATTCCCATCAGCACTGATAAATTGGCCGAGGCTGGATTCTACTACATAGGTATGGATTCGGAATATTTTTATTTTATATTTTATTTAAATTATTCGAGAATTGGATTAAAAACTAAATTAAATATATTTATAACCAGAGGTCGGCAATGAAGGGGATTTAAGGCAATTAAAGGGGTCAACCCCTAAATTCTAACAAAATTTAGCTACTAGCTCAGTTTGAAGCTGACAATGATACTTTTGACCCTTTCCCCGATAACCCTGCCTATCTTTCCTCCTCCCTATGCGCAATACTTTTGCCGATTCTCTGCTTTATAATAGTTTAATAATTTTTAACTCATTTTTAATTTATTTATTTATTCCTTAAGGATATGCCGATGCGGTCAAGTGCTTCCACTGCGACGGTGGACTGACCGAGTGGACAGCCGGCGATGATCCCTGGGTAGAACACGCGAAGAAGTTCCCGAGTTGTAATTTCTTGAAACTTAACAAAAGCCACGCTTTTATCGAAGAGTGCAAACAAATGGAGCAGACGTCGAATGGACAGACAGATGACCAGTCAGGCAGTGATGACACGAATGTCTGTCGTGTTGTCGACCAATGGATGAACACTGAAGTCGTCCAACAATTAGTGTCATTAGAGTTGTATTCAACAGATCTAATCAAAGCCGCACTCAATGACCGCTACTATAGTTGTAGACAACCGTACGCTTCATTCGCACAGTTATACGAAGCGGTCAGTAATCTGGGGGACAGTCGGCCGAGTAGTAGAATATCAGAGGAAATGCTGAATAATATTCAATTGAATATAAGGTTAGTTTTGATTTGTTTTTATTATCATTTTTTTTACAAAATCTATCTCTGGTCAAATATTGGAATATAAACTTGCTCCTATTTTTTATATACTGTAATAAAATTCCAAATTATCATAAATATATACTCTGAACACTTGATTTATAAAATTGGATGGCAAAGGCCGGGATGATTTTATGATTTAATAAAATATTAATTTATACAATTTTTGCTCATTAAAATTACCCGTTTCTTAATGTACTGGCACAAAAAATTATTGAACTAAAAATTGACATTGACTACAGGATCATTCCTATTACAGAATATTTATATAATCAATGTTAATTTTACTAACTGTAATCAAATTCGAAATTACCAAATTATATCTACCTTGAACACTTGATTTATAAAACTTGGGTTTTGTCTGCCCCAGATATATTTTATAATTTATTTAATTAAACATAAATTAACAAAATTTTATTCATTAAAATAACTGTTCCTAATCGTCTGGCACAAAATAACTATTGATCCAGGTTGATTTTATTCTCGACAACTGTAATCCTGAACATATTATTTTTGATTAGCTATTGTACCTGAGCTACCGGACCAGTAATATTTTCGGAATATTTTTATAATAAATGTTATTTCTTTGATAAGTCATACTTCAGTTCGGTTGACCCAGGTGGCCAAGGGGCTATAGTAAAAATAATACTTTAGGTGTTCTTATGTACTCACATTTACTAGTTAATTCACCTTGCATCAGTGAACTAAGTAGTCCACAACTCTAGCTCTAAGCGGACGGTTGTCCATCATTTTTCCTAAAATTGGCAAAAATTTGGCTCTAGCTCAAAAACCTAGACAAAGTTTTTTGGCCAGTTTTTCAAGCTAGTGAGGGGTATTTTACTAAAGGGGTGACCTATTTTACCTTGGTTCGCTTTGAGTTATTTAGCTTAAAATAAAATATAAATCAAGTTGTCCCTGGCAAATATATCAAATTCAGTGGGCGCATTAACGCAATCAATTTTCTCTTGTATTGAGGTTACACTGGATAATATAAAATTCAGCAGATTTACTTTTCATAGTTTCATATATAAATAGCGAAATTTGTACTGATTAGACATTTACAGTCTTTTAATTTTTAATATTTCCCATTCAAATCATATGAATGCGTTTAAAACTATTTATATTAAATTTACAGTTTTTTGTATTCAATGAAAGAAATTTGTTTAAAACTGTAATTTAAACATAAAAAGTTTTATAGGGATTCATATGATTTGAATAGAAAATGTTATAAATTACAAGACTGTAAATGTTTAATCAGTACAAATTTCGCTATTTATATATGAAACTATGAAAAATAAAGTTGCTGAATTTTATTTTATCCAGTGTAATCTCAGTAACCTTTTGATATATTTGCCAGGGACAATTCGATTTATATTTTATTTTAAGCTAAATAACTCAGAGCGAACCAAGGTAAAATAGGTCACCCCCATAGTTAGATATATATCTTGGTTACCCCTAGTATTGATCTGAATGTCTATTAAATGAGAATTGATTTTAATTTATTGCTTTTCAGTCCAACACTTCCGACACAACAATCAATTGCAGAACTATTGCCAAACAGCAGCACCGGTAGCACAACAGTGCGGCCATTAGCTAACCTGCAGTGCATGTGCACAGAGGCTAACCGACTGTCCTTTTTGTGGACAACTTATTGATGTATACTTCA
>JAQIWA010001678.1:0-16922 GCA_034693305.1 Eueremaeus valkanovi | reverse complement strand
CGAATAAAATCTATAATTCAGTGTTAATGGAAAGTTTAGATTGTTCTGGAATATTGATCACGTGTTCGTCTCAATATACTAGTAAGCGCTCATATAATTCATAGCAAACATTGACGAACAACAGGCGCCGAACATAAAGCTGGAGAGAGGTCTACCCAACTGTGTTGTGTCCTTTCGGTGAATACCGTAGAGTACTATCTCTATATATTTTCTATGACTCGAGTTTGAACAATCATTTCTTTCGCTGACTGTACTTAGTGTTTGCCAACCATCAACTCAATTCACAATGATGTGTCAATAGTTGACTCTACACTAACCATGATTGTAACAAGCAAACATAACCAAAAATCTAATATCTCTATAATGTATTTTATTATCTATCAAGCTCAAATCTATCCTGAATCAATCTTAAGAATATTTTTAATGCATGAGTTTTATAGCTTACGATTTAAAAATGGACTAAGCAAGGTTAGTTTCTCGCCAACAATCACATTAACAAATTAGATGACTTCTTGTCAAGATAACCTTTAGCAAAGAATTTGGACAAGCTTGGTAACCTCTGCTTTGATGATTTTTTGTCGTTTTTAAAGCGTTCAAAATATATTGAATTCGAATGAAATGAAAAATTGATTTTATAATTATTGAAATGCAGGGATGGGCAGAGGGAGTAAAAATCTCTATCAGGTATTTCTATAATGTGACTTGGTAATTTTTTAGAAAGAAAGATTGTGGAAAATATCCATTGAACCAAAACCTCCCTGACCGCTGACACTATATGGCCATCTCTGGTATGTAAAGTGAATATTTCAAAATTTGCCAAAAATATCGTGTGATTACGAAATATAGTATTGTGTAAGGAATTGCATAAAAATTATCATTGATCTTTCAGCCATGCCCATCATTTCATACGATCAGGGCAAATCTATAAACACCATTTCTAAATAGTTTAAAACATAATTACTGCTAAACAAGCGATAAGAATATAATAACCAGAGTTTGAAAACCACTTCAGCCTAGGGGTGCATAGCAGACTGGCGCCAATAGAAGAAGAAAAAGGGAGGGGTAATTTGTTCAATCAAATATTATCAAATTTATTTTAGTTACAATTTTATAGCCCCCTTTTCTTCTATTGGCGCCACACTGCTATACAAGGATAGACTGAACGGTTTTTCCAACTCTGATAATAACGTATAATAAGTGAACGAATATTTATGTCTTAATGAGAAAAACTATTGATTTTTTAGCATTACTTTTGATTAATATTAGATATTATTCAATATTTGAAATATAAGACAAATATTTAAATACAAGAAAAAAATTGTTTTAAAAATAAAACTTATATTCAGATAACGTAAATACAATATAAGTATTGTTAACATATTTGAGATTTAGTGTCAAAAATATTGATTCTGTAATAAATGCGAAATATATTCACAAAAAAAATATTATTTAAATTATAATAAAAGTGTTTGAAATATAAGTTCAATTAATAGTTTAAAATTCTGTATAGTTCTACGAATACACGGTTCAGTTGGTCTGCACTGTTGTTCTGGTCAGTCAATCTATTATTATTTCCATTAACTTAAATACTTAAAGCAACTTTCTTGAGAGTACAGATTATAAACAAGGTACCTCTGGCACATTTTGTCTTCTTCGAGAAGAATGATTAGAAGAAGAAAAATACGAATAAAATCAAAAATCAATCGATTCGTTGAGAACAGAATCGATGAAACACTTGCCATAAGAATGATTGAAAATATGGCCAAAACTTATTTTTTATGTTTTTCGAGAGATTGTGACGAATATGTGTTCGGATATGAGAGTAAACACAGAATAATAGCTGTTATTATCGCAAGAATTATAAACTTCTCGATTGTATTGAGAGCTGCAATGATAGGACTCAACCAAATATTGCTTAAGAATCCATCGATTGATACCTTTCTCTGTGATCTCTCATATGTTTTTGGCAATGAACTGGTAGCTATCTTATCCATTATCACTATAGTCTTGGCCACATTTGCTATAGGAATGGTTATTACCCATCAAGAATTTGCGAAAACTCTATATTTCTATCAAATATTTCATTCGTTTGAATACAAAACAATTAAATATCCATTGAATGCACGAAATGCGAGAATATTTGGTCTAAAAATCAATTTTATGTTCAGATATGTCATTAAACCTGCATTTTATACATCCATATGCTTTGGATCTATTGCTCACACTTTGCTAATGATTATCACTTACTTGTATTCAAATATTAATTACTCATTAATTGCTGCCATTATATGGACTATAAACAGCCCGATATGTATCATACAGTCGAATGGCTTCCTCTGGATAGGCCTTGGGCTCTGGTTCTGGTCTGCGCTGTATATCAAGTATAAGGGAAATGAAATTTGCGATAAAATAACACATAGTCTGAAGACATGCAATACTCGTCTTCTAATGCAGTCATTCATTGAACACAAATACTGGGAATTAATGCTAAAAGATTTGAATCACTTCTTCCGTTTGATTACATTCATTGTCTATTATATCTCAACTCCGGGTTATCTACTGATTCTGCTGGGTATTCATCGAAAGGACGCGACACTATTTGGCCGCTATGTGTCATACTTTATGTTCTTTATCTGTTTTACACCCCTTTTCTCAATGAATTTAATGAGCGCTTCAATCAGTAAATCAATGCATAAGTCATATCCACTTCTGTTCTCGTATTTGAACAGAAATACAGTTTCTTTGAGACAACGATTGAGAATCGAGTCATTCATAAGCCGTTTGTCCGGACCTGAAATCGGCTTTTATTGCTATAATTTGTTTCCTATGAATAATTACGAGTTCTATCAGTACGTATGTATAGCCGGAGTCAATTATTTCCTAATAATGGAGTTATTCTGATATAACTTTACTCAACTAATATTTAGCAATGTTTTTGCACTTTTGAGTACAAAGTATACTTGTATGCCCTGTCTCATACTGCCCTGTACAAAAAATAAACATACGATAAGAATATAAAAAAATAATTTTTAATAATTAGTCAATATTTTTGTCTCAATTAGTTTGTAATCAAGTTTGCTGAGCTTGGCCATCCCTAGTCTAATATGTACCCTGTTGTTCCCCAGAACAGTGCTAACGTGTGTAACAATATTTATCAAAACTTTTCAATTATTAAATATGTTTTGCATTTATTATTATTATAATTATTTTTTTTGCATTTTATTAATAAACAAAAATAAGTCAATATTTTGTTGATTAACACTAATTGATATTTTCAATAAGCATTGATAATTTTCTAACATATCAAGGTTAATCTATAATTCACTGACATTGAAATGAACTTAAAGTGAATTTTTCTGAAAAATAATGCATTTCTAATGATTTTCATAATAATATATATATGGAAGCATATGAAAAGTCAACTGGCCATAGGCAGGAATAAAAAGAACTTGATCATATTTTGAAAAAGACTGATCCATATTAAACATACCGTATATTAGACAATGATTTTGTGAGAAAAATAACATAATTTTCTCAATATTTAAAGTCAATATTAAATTATTCATCAACTGTGCATGCTCAATCCAGAATTATATAATAGTAGCTAGTTAACTTAGGCAATAATATAGTAGGAAACCTAATTCACCTTGATTGATAATCAGCCTCAAGATTGTTTTGTATGTTTGAAAAAGAAATAATTATTGTTTATACCTTATAAAAAGTCATCTTGATCAATCAAGCGAATGAAGCGATTGAACTTGAACATTCTACTACCACATCCTTGATGTAATCATTTTATTGATAGCATTGAAATTTGAATTTTTGTTATTAAGGTTTCAAAAGTTAAGCTCAAATGCATTATATATTTTGTTTAATTATTTTTTTTCTTTACTTTTAATTATTATTTAAAAACTTTTGTAATTTTATTGTTAATAACGACTTAAATGTAAATTTTTTTATTACACTATTGGACATACACTGACCTCATATTTGAATTAACTAAACAGACATTCAGTCCTTCTTAACAGTGATTTGAATCCTTCAGATTCAAACCATAACTAATGTGTAATGCATTCAAATAAAGGGTTTGACTGAACAGACATTGAAAATGACATTAAAAATGAATTAAGTATTTAAATAAAAATGATGTATAAAATGATGAGTTGTTTTGATGACAACTTTGTTGACAGATTCTATGAAAAAAATTGTTATCTACCATAAAATGTAAATATGTTTAAGGTCAAAAAATTGATTTGTTTTGATGAAATAATTGGAACAGGTCAATAATTATCAATTTGAAAATGAGCAAGCTTCAATTATCATTAACTAAGCAACATCAATTTACACAATAATTTACTTTATAGTAGAATTGTTTTAAAATTCTCTAAGAATTATAGAATTTAGAGAATATTCTTGAATTCATATAAACAAAAACAAGAGGTCGTCATTGTTCACTTGAGGAGCATGGTAACTTTGATGCAGGTTAGTTATTAAAATAAATAAAATAATTTCAATAAACTTAGACAATCAAATACTACCTGTGCTTGTGATACTAACTCCCATTCCTACACATCCCTAATAAATAAACTTAAAAATAAACGCAATTAAACACAAAACAGATATTGCGCTCAAATCAAGGCCTCTATTGATGAGAACTTCAGTACTTTTAATGTTTGTTTAGACTCAAAAAGCACTCGCATTGGAGGGGATTTCGCAAAAGACACCGGCAATGAATATACTGTACAAGTTCACATGAACTAACGAGAACAAAAGAAAACTGTATGTGGTACAATTTATATCCGCCGGCTGTGTGATAATAATTGGCCAAATAACCTTCGTCCTTCAGCAACCTTCGCTAAGTTTATGAACTATACATTATATATAGATTTATATATAAATAATATATGGCTTAAAATATATGACCCAGAGGTGTACAGACGGGAAATAAAATGTGTGCTCAACTCAGTAATACTTTTAACTTATTTTTTGATAATTTCTTATCTCTTTCGATGATTTTATATTAGTTTTGAATCAAATTATTTTTTTGAATAAAAGTTCAATTATTTATTCACAAAATTATTTTAATCTCAACTCTTGTGTCAAAAGTTTATTTGATTGCAAACTGATATGAAATCATCGAAAGAGATAAGAAGTTATCAAAAATAAGATAACAGGCACATTACTCAGAGTTGAACACACATTAAATTCCTTGTCTGTACAAGTATACAATCCACCTTGAACAGTCTATAATATTTTATCCTGGTAAGGCTCGAAACAGTATGCCGTTAGTTTAACATTTGACCTACTTGAAACCACCCAGAAACTTTCTCATGAGCAGTACTATTATTTCTAATTACACAACACTGTATGCAGTATTGTGTGGATTAAAATATAAGTAAAAAAAATTTTGAATGAGTTTTAAAAGAAAAAGAAGAAAATCAGTTCAAAAGTATTTTCACTCTGAGCTAAAACAGATGGTCTGCAACACAGACAAGAAAAATGACTTTAAAAATACCTAAAAGAGAAACGCAATTCATGTGAAATAAAAAGCTTTTTTATTCAAATTAAATTATCTCTAAAGAAAAACCTAAAACATTAAAATGTTTAACAAAGTGTTTAACTTTTATTTTATTTTTTTTCTTCATTCGTGTTGTTTGTTAGTCAAGTGATTCACTGAAAAGGCATTTCCTATTCATCAGTGCTATTGCTGTTACGCTTTGCCCAAAGAATACACAGAAAAAAGACTAAAACAAAAATAAATTGATTGCGAATACAGAATAAAATGTATAAAAAAAATTTACTTAACATCTGAATTGTTTGTTAGGGAATAGAAATAGTCTTCTATTGAGTTATAAATTATAAGTATTTTGGTTTTGCTTTATATATGAATATGAATTCAAATATTTTTATTCACAAATATTTTTTGATTCCTTTTAAGAGAAATTTTTCATTCATTTTGTTTGTCATTTCAGTTAACAAAAAGTTTTGTTAATTTAAAACTTTATATAAATACTAAATAACGTATATTTCAACTAAGCTGATGAAGTGTATAATAAAGTGATCAAGGTAGTGTAGATAAAGTAACCCTTCTAAAAACTATCTTGCTTATTCAGACTTTTAAAAATAGTATTTCATATTTAAACTACATTTACGTTAAAATTCATTTCTCGCTATTGTTTCATAAAATTAATTGAAATGCACTTTAAGTCCGAAAATCAAATTCAAAAAATTAATTTAAAACTGAACTATCAATTATGGAAAAAGTAGGACAAATCCATAGGCGATTCCCAATGCTTATGACCCAAGTGTTAATAACCCGGTTTAGTCTGTATTTTGTAATTAAGTATAATTAGAAGAGAACTGATTAGAAAAATATATACATATAATTGATCGCCGGATCCGAAGGTGATTCCCAATGGCTTAACGCGCTATCGATTGTGGAACTGCTGCCGACAATCAAGCATTACATCACATATGAGGGCTCATTAACTCAGCCGGCATGCCATGAGACAGTCCAGTGGATTGTACTAAACAAACCTATTTATATGAGTTCACATCAGTTCCATCTATTGAGGCACTCGTTGAAGAGCGATGGCCACGGAGACAATTATCGGCCGACCCAACCACTAAACCACAGATCGTTGAGGTCTAACATATATAATGCAAATCAGGTGAGACATACCATTCCTCATACGCTTCCCAAAAATCACATTCATATTGACAGCGCCTGGAAAACCGTTCCGCCTTCCCGTACATATGGGTCTGGTGTATCCATAACAAACAAAGTGGGAATTAACATATCCACTCAATATTTAGCAGGTTAACTTTCAAACGCAGTTCAAATATGACAATGTTTGTGCTGAAAAAGCACCGTTTGAACTTGGAACTTTCCATTTGAAACCGCATACTATGTTCGAAAGTTAACTAGCTAACTATTGTTGATGTGAACTCCCCCTTTGTTTGCCATGATGACACCAGACGCATATGCACGGGAAGGCGGAACGCCTTTCCAGGCTCTGGTTATTATACATTCTCATTGTTAACAATCCTTTTGTATAGAATTCAATGCTTTCTCTTTGAGTATAACTTTTTAAACGATAAGTTAATGATATCTTTTTTTTCGGCGAATACTCTATAATATTCTTCACACTATTGCAGACGTTAGAGAAGAATATATAAATTTTTGCATTAAAATAGTTGTGAATAATGAGTGTAAAGCTGTTGCACTGATATTAAAAATTTGTGCACAGAATATAACAGTATATCTGTTACCAGAATATTCTGTATTTTTAATGCATGCCATTCACTGGCACCGAATGGAAAATGAGTTATACTATTTGATAATTTAATAAACTTTCACATCTAATTCACTGTTTTAGCTGGGATGACCAGGCTATATGAGCACATGGGTAATTTTCTGAACAAATTGATTTTAACATAAAAACTAATGGGGCTTAGGGTAGGGAAAGGGGTTAACTCAATGAAAAATTTATAATTCAATTGTTTGCTTTGAGTGTATATCAATTGAATTGAGTCTATTCTTGGTCATTCCTGCTTTTAACGATGAAGCATGGTAATTTCTGAACAAGTCATGTCCGCCACTTTAACTACTTTTCTCTTCCTTTTGTTTGAACGTTATATAGAATTATAAAAATTTATTTCTAATATTAAATCAAATAAACAGATATTAAGCCATAATTTTAGAGCTGATATAAGTCTTACTTATTTTGCATAACAATAGATATTTCATGTATTAAACACACATTTATTCTCTAATAATAAAATTCTTATCACTTTATTTGAATCATATTTTTCGATTCAAAACTATATTTTTATACTTATTGTGAAAGTGAAAGAAAAATCTTTCGGTTCTATTATTTATATTTTATTTTATAAATCTTAAAACACAATAGTTATTCATCACTTTATTATAGCTCTGAATGAATGCTTTTCATATACAGACTATACTATACTCTTATATAATATTAAGCCTAAGAGTTAGACAACAGTTCTTCTTATAAGAGAGAGAAAACAATTTTTCAATAAAATCCAATTCTAGGCATAAATATTATATTATATATAAAAATATCTATTCTTTCGACTTTATAAATGTGTTGCTTATGTTATATACACTGCTATAATGCATAAGAGTATAGACTAGTGTTTGTATAGAGTCTTGAAATTCCTGTGAAGTGTGAGTTAATTCTGAATTTTTCGAATAAACAGAATTCCATTCTATACTATGCTATTTGTGCTGACTCTATGACTCCTGACTCTACACTGTATGTGCGAGAATAGAGAAGACTCACTGACAGTATGCATACATTCATGCTTTCATATAATGTAATTGTTTTGCACACATATTCTTCTATACAAGCAATGTATGGCACGATTGATGATATGATTGTTTCAAATTTCCAAAAGCAAAAACATTTTACTAACAAATCCATGAGTTTATTAGTGGAGATGATTCTGCACTCAAAATATATTACAGCTATTCTATGCATACACTCATTATTCTAGACTTTTATATGACATTACAGTAGTATATATACTATCCAGACGTTGGAATACAGCGCAGAATATTCTGAACAGTTTACAGAATATTCTGCTTTATTTCAAATTAAATAAATTTAAAAAATATTATAAATTATAATTAGTTTAATATTTTTAGTAAAGCTTTGGATTTAATTAAAGATAACTTTTTTTCCCTTTCATATGCTTCGGAATCTGATGTGAAGGAAGGGAATGAAGTGAAAGTGGAAGACCTGGGTGAGAATTCCTATAAGAAGATCTCGTGCTCTATGGAACGGTCTATGACCTACAAAGGTATCTAATATATCGCCAATTTGTATGTGATTTGAACGCATATTATGCCACTCTGTTTGCCATATATTGTCTTCTTATTGTTATAATGTTAGTCAAGCTGTTCACCCATTGATCCGTTTGTCAAATAAGAGTCACTATTATTGACGGATACATGAGTTCTGTGATCCGATCGATGCTCTCCTTCCAAATGAAAGACTAAGAAAAACTTTTTATAAGTTCCAGTCCAGTCATAGGAATTCTCTGCATTAATTAAATATAGGGATGGCCAAGCTTTTAGAGGGAGAGCCAGGACAATTCATAGCACATCTGCTAGCAATACAATACTACTACATTAGTACTATATTAGTATTAGCTGGCTAAGTTTAATTTTGTTTTTAAATATTTCTGCACATCCATTAATAAGTTAGGTTATTTTTACAGCTAGATCAAATATAATTGAGCTAGATAATTATTAATTACAAGCAATGAAACATTTAATTAACTTTTATTAAAATTATACAAACTTTTGACTGAATAGAAAAGTTAAGAAAATAGTTGCAAACAATTGAAACCATTATATAAATCTCTATCTGTTGTGAAACATAGAAAATATGGTTTACATCGAAATATGAGTCTATAAAAGCCGATAATATTTGCTTTAATACGTAAACACTTTTTTTCTTATACCCACATAAACCGATACTTTTCTATACAATACACAAAACAAATTCTGTTTATTCTCTATAAAAAAAAATATTCTGTTATCAAAGCCAGCATTTATTCCTTACTTTTTTTTCTCTATGTTTATGACTATAGCAAACATACGACTGAACGAAGAGGTGTAGAACACATGTAAAGGCCTATAAGACTACTAAAGAACAGCACAAACTGGCCATTCATTCACTACATATTCCGTGTCAGACATTCTGCTCTATAGCTAATATAGAGATGTGTTTTACATAACTGTGTTCTTTCATTGAGAATTGGGGGACCATTTCCGCGGACAGAATCCCTGTTCATAACTACTATATTATGTGAATCGCACTCCAGAACAATGCAAATAACATATCAGTATTCAGACTCAATCAGAAAAATTTGAAAACATCTCATAAAGTCTTAACATTATATGAGACAAGTGTTGGAGGATTTGTTGGCCTAAAAACTCATTTTTCTAATACAATAATTATATTCTTCTTCTCTATTGTGATGTCATTAATAGTAAGTTATTCTTCAGTTTATACTAAATATTGTTATAATTTATGTAATATTTTCTTTAAATGTCAAATAAAAAAGATTAAGAAATACTTTAAAGTATTAGACATAAAATTTTCATTTAAACAGAATATTATTTGAATAATAAAATGGAATTAAATTAAAGGCAAAAAAGAGTAATAAATATATTAATCGTTTGTATTCTTAACGAAAAATATATCATTGTATGACATGATTAGTGTTTTGGGACAATAAGTGTTAAGGAATTTAAAAGCCATTTATTTTTATATACAATTATCTAATTTTGTTTCCGAATAAAACAAAAAACATTCACAACTTTTCTCAAAGGCTTTTCATTTTCCTCTTGCCTTCACTTTCTCCTGACTTTCCTTTTTTTGTCTGCATTTTCTCTCTTAACTAAAAGACAGTTTAAATCTCTTTAATTACTCAAAAGTGTTGCACATCTGCGCGCATATAAAGCCATAGTATGAGAGCCTAAGCACTGGAAGAGAGGGTTATTTGACTTAAAAGGTTTACTTAAGCAAAACTGTAAGAGATTTGGCGTTTTTTTCTGTTTTAAATGAACTTAAAACCAAAGCTGAGATTTTCTGAATCAGTTTACTGGAAGTGTATTCAATTCATTTGCCTTTTTTGTCTAAATAAGTCCATAGATGTGCAAGGCTCCACTGTGATCAGGGACAATTATCTCTAAATATACTTCCAAAAGAAAATAATAATACTCCAGGTAATTTTGGATGATAGGTAAAAGGTGATAGAAATATTTAAGATGGTGACTCATAGTTTATAACACCCTTGCGTATATTTTAGTAATTTTGTTATCCCAGGCTAGTTTGAGCCCTTGCACATCACTGTTATTTTTGTTGTGAATACTTTCCACATATAAGGAGAGACACAAAGCATGAAATCTTTAATTAAAGCGTTTGTAATAGTGTTTTGAAGCATATCTGTGCAGAAATCGCGATCTCTTTGCACTTCTGCCATCCCTTTGGGTCATATCATTGTTGTCTTCTTCTGCACTCCAGAAGACTGTTCTGTACTGTTCTGGTCAATGATCCGAATTTTAATTAAAGAATAGCTTTTTATGACATCAAAAATCGTTTCCAAATTGAATAGTTGTTCCACTCTTTAGATTAATGTCTTCGCGAATAAGGAAACTATTCGTACGTACAGTCAGTATTAGAGTCATTCGATTGTATCTATACGTAGAGGCAATGCAATCATCTTTTCACTGATCTCTTCAAATATATCAAAACAGTTCGTATGTTTTGGCGGAACATTTAGGAATTCCTGGAAATGTGCAAGGTTCAACTACATGTCATGTTTTTTAGTTGATCCTAATTAGTTTTATATGAAAGTTAGTTTTCTATCGATTATGAGTTTTAACTACAGCCCCTGTACTATATTGATCATGCAGAAATTAATAAAGAATAGTGGTACCCAAGGTCATCATCAGAGCCTGGAAAGCCGTTTCGCCTTCCCGTGCATGTTAGTCTGGTGTCATCATAACAAACAAAGGGGAAGTTACCAGGTTAACTTTCAAACACAGTTCAAGCATGCAGTTTCGATCTCGGTATGGTTCCAAGTTCAAACATTGCTTTTTCAGCACAGAAATATCATCTTTGAACTATGTTTGAAAGTTAACCTGCTAACTATTGAGTTGATGTGTTAACTCCCTCTTTGCTTGTTATGATAACACCAGACTCATATGCACGGGAAGGCGATACGGTTTTCCAGGCTATAAATATGAGTTCTAAATACAGCACTGTACTATATTGATCATGCAGAAATTAATAAAGAATAGGATGTCCAAGGTCATCAAATTGAAGAGTGCTAATTAGAATTCGACATTATGCCGGATATTTTACCTTTCACATTTCACATCTAATTTCCAAATAAGCCTGCACTGTTACAGTAAATTGCACCAGTACGCTAAATCACTTCAAGCTCATTTCGACTAGGTCAGAATTAACCAGTTAATGTAACTGTCTTTATACTAAAATAAGAAACAAGCCTATTCAGTTTGAGATCATATAGCTTGGTTACCCCTGCATTTGTAAGCAACTTCTCTTAATCTGTTAGAAAATCTTCTTTTTCTTTATTATTGTTATACATATAAAGAGAACTCTATTTTCAATTTAGTTTTGATTTTATCCCTAATAGTGTTGACTCTTCTTTAACACCAATTCTCTATCAATTTTCTTCTATTTGACACTAAAAGAGTGAACAGAATTGTTAAATGATTTTTATCTATCGGATCGGCTATCCATCCATTGCGCTCACAAATTAATAGTGTCAGTGCTCAGTACCAGTGCTGTCAGAACATTCCACTTCTCTATTATATAGCCTTTTTTTGATACTTGACTTCTAATGCCTTATATGAATGAAAGTGCAATAAAATTGTAATTATCTTATGATTACATCCAATAGTAATACGAATAAGAATTTTTGTATTTACGCCAAACAGAGTTGTTGTCGAAACAAAATACATCAAAAAGTCTTTAAAAACGAAAAATTCTTATACAATATTGACGTAAAAAAACATATAAAGAATACAAACGATTGGAATAAGATTTGTACGAAAGCCAACTTTCAATACCATTCAGTTAAACAATGATTAATGTATAGAATATTTGATCTCAATATACAGTAAATCAGAATTTTATATATATTTTACGTCCGATTCGAGTTCTAAATTGTTTTTCTGGTTTTTCTTTCTTTTTGCCTATTATTTATTGATTGTTATATTAATGTCGTTTTGTCTCAACTCTTTGTACTCACATTTGTTTAACAAAATTACTTCTAAACTCGTTTCTAATGGTATTACCCTTAGATGTTCAAGGGCATAAAAAATAATATTGCTGGAATAGAATTTAAATATGCTAGCTTTTAGGATTACCAGGCTTGATTTGTGCTAGTGTAAAATGTGAACGAGTATACTGTGAAAGGAAAAAGAAATAGAGTTTAGGTTAGGTTATTATTTCGGTGACTGTACCAGTGTAATTAATATCTAAAAGTACCTTGATCCCTCAAATAAGCCATTCATTGTAGCTAATGATTAATTCGGACCTGAATTCAGTTATAATTCATATTTTAATGTTTATTAACATTCAATAAACGGAAAAATATTCAGCAGAACTAGTGCTGACTTTAGCCGTAATATCCAATGAGAAGCAACAAAAAAATAGATTCCGACTATAATTTATGATAACAGTTATGATGTCATATACTTTCTATTCAATTCAATTTCATGCTTAATAAACTAATCCATTCTTTTCTCATCTATTTTTTTGTTCCTTTGCTTTACTCTATATTTTTTTTATTCGGTTCTCTATTTCTAGTATTGATTGCCATTAGGAGTGAAGAGAAGTTTTTTCGTTTACATTTAGCGTTCAGTTACTCTACTCTTGGATAACAGCGAGAAAACTAAAGCGAAATTTCAATTTTTCTGCTACAATAGGTTGGCCTCTGATAGCCCTCTCCTCTGGAAACAAAAAAAAACATTTGAAAAGTTACCAATGCTTTTGGTATAAAGAAAAGTTCAAAATTCATTTTAGCATAGCTACAAACAATGGCTATCATTATGTTCTTTACAGTGAGCTCGTGCGTGAACTGGTCCGACACATATACATAACTGTCCACAACAGTGGAACAGACTGTCAGACAATGTGAATGCACACCCAATTAGCGGACGAAAATAGAGTCTGACTTATAATAGGCATCGATATTATAATTATTATTTTAAAAATATAATTACAAAACAGTTTAATTGTGCGCAAAGAGACTCTAATTCGAGACATCATTTGCACTAATCTTTTGTATAGAGTTTTATATAATATAATACAAAAATAACAGTATATATAAAAATGTATATAAAATTTGAAAAATATATTGCATTTAATTCCTATTCTTATTGTATGTAAAACTCTATATAAAAATTAAATGTCATAATAATAAGTCGACGAATAATAATAATAATAATAATAATAAAAGATATTTTTAAAGCATAAAGTAATGGACAGAATAAGTGACTCAACACTACAGCAGAACTATTGTTATTATGAAAATTGTTTCACTTATTTCTGCGAGAAGTTAATTGTGAATAAATAAATAATATGTTTACTAAAATAGTTGAGACATTAGAGTACGAAAAATGTTATCTAAAATATTAATGCCAGAGATGCTGAAAGTGTGTCCGTGCCTAGAATATGACCATGCTACACAAATTAGGCAAATTACCTCCCATGGGCTACATATGCATTTGTACTGCAAAGATAGCAAACTTTAAAACCTTAATAATTAATTTAAAAGTTATTTTTCATGTAATCCTTATATCCAAAATCATATCAAGCTAGATTCTAGCATTCAGAGCCCACACATATAAAGATGCTCGTGGCTAACATTCCGCATCTCTGTGCTAAAAGACTTGAAAACAGATAAATAAATATAAATTATTAATTATATATAAAAATGAGAAATGTTTTCGGATTTTTATTTAACAGATTAAGTAATAATTTATAAACAATTTTTGCTAAACATTATTATTAAGTCTCTTATAATTTATATTTTATTTAAAATTTATTTAATGGACTAAAAAGAAAATAAAAAGCATTTCGAAAACACAAACTGAACACTAAATTTTGAAAACACTATTCTAACAGAATATTCTGTTGAGTCAAATAGAATACAGAATACAAAGTTCATGTGAGTTAAACACAACATATTGTTTGTGTCATTCCATTCAAAGTAATTTGTTTGCGATTACATAACAGTCACACAAATCAGTTAAACGATTGGATGTAATAAACTTTGGATTCCGTTCTCTCTCTCTCTCTCTCTCTCTCTCTCTCTCTCTCTCTCCCTCACTCTCTCTCTCTCTCTCTCTCTCTCTCTCCATCTCTCTCTTTGTTTGGCACTAAACTTAGGCCTCACTTATGATGACTATAATTCTTATAGCGAAGGCGTTCTTGTAGTATATTCTCCTTTAAAAGAATAGAAAAGAATAGGAATGGGAGAGAAAAAAGAGGGAAATAAAGATCTGTTCACTCAAATCACTCAAAACGATTTGAACTCAGATATTGTGTGTGTTTTTGTGTGCAGTTTTTTTTGAGCCCACATATGATATATCTTATTCGCTTACAGTTGTATTGTTTGTGTCATTTGGTTTTTCCTTTTCGGAAAGGGAGGTCCAGAACGGGGTGGGCATATAACGTTATTGTGCGCTCTTGTGATTCAATTTGAAGACTACTAATAGCGCTGTTATATTATGGCTATTCTGTTAATACCATTTAACTGATTGTTATTACTTATAGTCAATGAGAATCAAATAAAGCAATAATTTAATAGCAAAGCAAAACAATTGGTTTCAAACAGAAAGAGCAAAAAAAATTAAGTAATATTAAGAGCAAATAATATAACATAAAATTAAAACACATTATAATATGAATTACACCACTATTTGTCTGTTATATTAATGGCTTAATTCTGACTAATGTTATGAGTCTTTCTTATGGCTATAGCTGTCTGTGTTGTTGAAGAAGTTAACATAAAAAGTAAGTTTTTTTTGCGTTTCTCTGTTTTTGTTTCTATCTGTTAGTTATGGTAAATGAGTTTCTATTCTGACTTCAATTATATGAGAAGTCTATTGAGTTTTGCAAATAGAAAGGTATGGAAAATAAGAGTAGAATTTGTATGAAATGCAATACAATTTTATTTATACTATAATACAGTCTATGGACTACTTTATTATATAATAAAGAACAAGACTGACGATTAATACGTTAGCTCAGCTTTCAATATAGAACTAAATTTAAATTGCATCATTAAGAGTTTCGTGTTATTAGAATATTCAAAGCACCAATATAATTTTCTTAAAAAGCAATCTGTTACATTGATGGATTTATTGTATTTGTAATTTACCAAGTACATAGATTAAATCGCAAAGCTAGTTTTGGCTGATCAGGTTGATAAAGAATGGGAATGGGATAATGGAATTAACAAATTATTATGCCTTGTTAAGTATGTGTTCTAAAACTCTTCCAATAGTAAGTCTTATATTATGAAGGGTAATGTCAAGAACAAAATTATATACTCCTTTCGAAGTAAATTGACTACAAAGTAGTGAACTCTTCTATTTTAAATTGACTTTAAAGGAATGGCTGATTGAGTTAAAACTTAAAGCAGAAGAAGAAGTTTAGAGTAAAATAAGTGGAAAAGGGATGCAGTCATGACATGCCAGGCATGCAATGAAGATCGCAGATGTTGCACTTTCCTCCCTTTCCTCCCTTTCCTCCCTTTCCTCCCTTTC
This sequence comes from Eueremaeus valkanovi, assembly GCA_034693305.1. Classification (NCBI taxonomy): domain Eukaryota; kingdom Metazoa; phylum Arthropoda; class Arachnida; order Sarcoptiformes; family Eremaeidae; genus Eueremaeus; species Eueremaeus valkanovi. The sequence continues at coordinate 577 of JAQIWA010001678.1, read as the reverse complement.
CTTTCCATACACTCCAACCACTCTCTCCTCTCAATATCTCTGTTCTCATCGTTCACTTATATATTGCGAACGGCTTTCGATATATTCTGTTAGGCCTTACGAGAACGTAAAGCACCAGAAGAAAAGATTCGAGTCGTTTGCATTCCTGTGCTGATAAGCACTGGTATATTAGTTATATGGAAAACACTAATAGAAATAACTACTGATATATTGTCGAAGCACTGGTATTATCAAAACATTGATATATTTTTTATATACACTTCTCGTTCTTATCCTACGAACAGCGAAATAAAGCCGTGATTTTGATCACTCTATTCCTCCACTAATGCCATACTATGCCAGAGATAGGCAATGGGGGTACAGGTGGGGTATACCCCTTGTGATTTTGGCTGAGGCTGAGCCCTCTCAATTTTTCGATGATTTGGAGGCGAAAATAGGGGGAAAATGTGTTTTCAGGGAAAAATTACCCCCTGTCCAAAGGGGAATCGCAGCCCCTAATTTATTCTACCCCCCTAAATATGCCAATCTAGTGGATGGTTAATTATGATAGCCGAGGTCAGATCCAACAAGGTTTCAA
>JAQIWA010001677.1:0-16938 GCA_034693305.1 Eueremaeus valkanovi | reverse complement strand
TTTATCAAACCCGAACTATCCCTCTTTCAAATAATACTGGTATCAATATTGTACCCCCTGTAGTTTTTCTGTGGCGCACGATTCAAATCAGGCGCTAATTCTGAGAAACCCTGTACTCTACTGTACTGTACATTACCCACACTTTTCCAAACAAATTATCGATAATAAGTTATAATATTTAATAATAAAATTGCTTTTAGTGTTTAATTCGCGCAAATCTATTAATTGTTTCAGAGCTTTGAAATAAATGTCACAATTTTTGCAATTATTATAGAGTAGTATAGAAAATGAGTTATAGTATGACATAATTGATTCGGTAGTTATATCATACAGTACTTGTTAGGATTAGTATAAAAATATACATGTTCCTTATTCCTTATTCTACTCTATAGTAAAGTAATGTTCAATAAAATAATTAATTAGGGTCAAACGACGGAAATAGAGAAATGCTGCAATAGTGTCAAGGACAGTAAAGTTCAGTTCTGGTAGTGTTTAATTTAGCTAAATTAAGCCGAAATTCGGTCAAATTCGGTCATTTTCGACATTAAACTCCATTTTGTTTTATTTAAATTTTTATTCAAATAATTTGATTTTAATTTCAAAAATAAATTAAAGTTCGGCTCAAATATTAAAACTAATTATTTATTTGTTTTGAGGTTTGCTTTCTTTGGCTTCAATTTTCTTTTTAATCAAATTCTCTTATTTTTTATTAACTTTTTGGCTCAGAATGTCTTTACTTTCCATTTTGGATGGCTTTTCAACCTTCAGTTTGAGCGGTTCTCCAGTGATGGAGTCGACTGTTTCGGGAGTGTCTTCATCCGAATCACTGCTACCACTGCTATAACTCATCTTATTTGCGTCCACTTTCTGGTTGGCCTTTGCCTTCACTTGTCGTGTATTATAATAACTTGTTTTACATCTATTGAAGCATTTGATCGATAGGTATAACAGAAATATAGCGAAACAAATCAAACTTATTATTATAATTGTCCAGAATATTGGTTTCACTTCTTTCGACTCCATTATATCGATTCAATTGTTTAATCAGAATATCAGTTGACTTAGAGTCGAATTTCTGTTAATTTCATTGCAATGAACGCGTATTTCAAAAGACCCGGACATTGTTGGAGTCCGGACTAGATTTTAATAAATGCTTCTCTGTTTGGAAGTGAGAATAGTATTCAATTATATCATGTTTTTAGGACATGGGGTTTGAAAACGGCTATAATTAAAAGATACCAGGCCTTAAATGTGAGATCTCTGGTAGTTATCTAATGAAAACTCAATAATAATTTTTTGATATAAAATATTTGTTTCGGTTTAAATAAATTTTTTTAATTAAATTAATATAAAACAAGCACGAACGTTATTACCAGCTAGTATACCTATTGGTGATAATATTGATAATATAGCCATTAGAAGATAATTGGGTGATACTTATTTGGGATCCAATTACTGAAGACGTTTGGCGGACATCGCGTCCTGTGTCCGCTCTGGTCTGGTCTGGTCTCCAGGAAAGGCTTTCATCAACTATTCAGCTGTTCTTTTGACGGATCGGTCAAAGTATAGAATTTGGATGATCTGTCTTACGTCGAGGCACTGTTCGGACACTAGGACTCGATTATGTCCATCGATAGCCTGATCAGAGATCGGGCCACAACTGTCAGGATTTTTTCGAAAACCGTTACGTTTTTGAACTGGGTTACTTTATATTCGCAAAATGCCATAATTAACCAGGCTCTAGAGTAAAAACAACAAGGGATAAATGAACTCTAAGCAGTGAAATATAATCACAGTAAAAAATACTTAAAACATAATTCTGGATTTCACCTTGATGTTACTGATATTCGTTCAAATTAGATAAAACGAAAGGAGTTGACAAAGTTAGAATTTTTTCATTCAGAATTCGATAAAATCTTATCGATGAATAATAATGAAGATATGATGCAGGATCATGCAAAAATTTTGTTGAAAAAAACAAAGGAAATTGAACAAGGACAAAAACAAATTTCAGACAAAAGATGCCAAAATATCCAAGTCATATAAGATAATTAAATAATTCCTTCGGAATAATATTTATACTAATGAATGTTATTTAGACATCCTAAATAAATTTTTTTGCTCAATTCTTTCAACTTGAAAAATTGTTTTTAAAACTTTGATTAAGAATTTGACATTTTTGCCAGTCGAATACCAAACTTTTGATCAATGATTTTAGAAGCTAGTTAGTATATCTTTCATATGCAGAGTTGAGAAGTTTGGTATTCGACTGGCAAAAATGTTGAATTCTTAATCAAAGTTTTAAAAACAATTTTTCTAGTTGAGAGAATTGAGCAAAAAAAATTATTTATTAGCTCTGAATAATATTCCTCAGTATAAATATAGTTCCGAAGAAAATTTTCTATTATCTCATGCAACTTGGAAATTTTGGCACCTTTTGTCTGAAACATGTTTTTGTTCATGGTCATTTTCCTTTTGATTTTTTTAACAAAATTTTTGCATGATCCTGCATCATATTTTCATTATTATTCATGGATAAAATTTTATCAAATTCTGAAGGAAAAAATTCTAACTTTGTCAACTCCTTTAATATTTAATGTTTTTATAATAAACTTAATTGAGTTTAATATAATTGAAAACTTCCTACAATTCATTTGTTCATTCAATTCCAGATTCTATTAAGACTGACAGAAAATAAAGCGAACAAAAAACAAAATGATTTTTGTTTTCAATAAAACGAAACCTTAGGTTAAACAGAGATTTATTTTTGTTTAATGAAAAACGAGACAAGAATTCAGTGGAATTGGATTTTGAATTCCTTACTGAAGTTCTCAATAGAAGTAAGCCTTTAATTAATTTTTTAAATGTTCCACTGATACTCTAAATCTTATTTAATCTGTGTATATTTTGAAGGACTGCCAGGAGCATTTATAATTAGAAGAACAGAATATTCTTGTCTTTGGCTCAATTTTCACAGATTCTTTTAAATCTTTATGTATATGAATAGCAATACATTGCGTTGTAGGTAATCATTAACTGTTAATGTGATCCAGGTAACTCAATTCATTGTACAATTGACAACATAATAGCACCTACTTAAAAGAAGCTTGATCAACTAGAACTATAACAAAATATTCTTTTAAACTTTAGGCAATAATAACAAAAATAAGAAAAATATTTGAGATTCTGCAAAAGGTTCCAGGTTATTCTGTAGTTTGAAATGAAACTGAACAAATGAAATGACGCAAACTCTCGACTATTTTATGGTTTTGTTGAAATGCAATGCACTTTATTATATATAAGGCGCTATTATTGATATAAAAGCTAGGCTCAATATAATTATAATAAGCTTGTTTATTTATGAACAACGAATTTCAGGATTAAATTATTAAAAATTAGAGTCCATTAGAATAAGTGAGAGCGCATTGAAACACGTTTTTTTAAAAACAGTTAATTTGATCTGTCTTTTATCAAACATGAAAATTGCTGAAAAGGATTAAACTTTTATCGGAAAATAAGTTTAGATAAAAATATGAATTATATATCATTTCATTTCATTTTCTATAAACTATTTTTATGTATCGGTTCTTATCTGTTGTCAATTTGCTGTATACTAAGCAATCGACTCGTTTACGGCTAACCAGTAATAAGTTATAGACTGATGGGCTTGAGCTCAAATTTCCCTAAAGAATAGAAATTCCCAAAGACTATAATCCAGACCCATTACTCATTTTGGTGGTTTTACCTGGTTATGTGCCGAAATATAGTAAAATTTGACTTAATTTAGTCAAGTGTACCCAGTATTTGCCTGTATTAGCTTGATTATATTTCTAAATGTATTCACATCAAGACGTGGGTATAATTTTGAAATTTTTAACAGTTCTCTTGATAACTGAATTTTTAATTTAATCTCAATTATTGTGAGATTTTGTGAATTAATAAAACTTTAATTAAAAGGTAAATATAAATAAATATAAAATCTGTTAATGAAAACAAATTATATATATTTTCTTATTTCTATTCATTATGTTTTGACAAATAGAATATTAACTCAAATACCCGGATCTCTTAACATACTTTTAAACCTGGTTAGTGAACATTAAAGTAAAGTTAGGGCGAACACTTTATTTCAATATCAAAAAATGAAAATTTCTGGTAAAACATAAGAATTTTCTAAAAAAAATAATTGCATTGAATGTATTCAAAAATAATGTGAATTCATGTGAAAGTTGATTAAACCCAAAAATATCTCATTTTTTGAAATCGCACTTAAATAACATAATATGGTATTGTTTACAGTCTATACTGCACTGTAGATCCAAAGCTGCCAAAGCAAACATTCATTAATATATGAGCTTGATAATATCAAGTTGATATATGCGTAAAGTAATCGTGATGAATTAAGCAAAGCGTTTGATTTGAATAAAATCAAGAAATATATGAACTGCAAGAATCTTATACACAATCCAAGGGTTTTAAAGAACATTCAGTGCTATATGTCTTGAAGCAAACGATTGAAAGAAAATAGAGAAAAGAATATACAGTATATATAAATAGTTATATAAATAGTATAGAAATAGAATTGAGTCAATACAGTAGATTTGAACACAGGTCGACTTATTATTTATTAATTTCACTGCTTTTCGTATTATTTTTGTAAAATTTCAACTAATAATCGATTAAGAAAAGTGAATAATGGAATGTAATGTAGAAAAGAGACTGGATGCTAGTGTATTGAAAAGTGAACTTGATGGTTTCCTCTCTACAGCACACTTAGAAAGGCATCAAAAAATAAATACCAATAAAATAAAAGTAATGAGTATCAGGGCAACTTTGGGTTTAGTTGTAAGAATGATTTTTCATAATAATGATTGCATATGTACTGTCAGCACTGTCAACATGGTCCTACAGTACAATATATGCTCTTGCAAGTATTAATATTAATAAATGATTTGAGAAAAAACGAATTATAAAAAGTATTTCTTATAAAGAGTTTAATAATTGCTTAAAGTTATAAATCATTATATTTTCTAATTATTTATTTAGTTTTATATATTATTTAATATTTTTAGAGTTTTTCGATTTGATTGCAGATAAGAGACAAAAAGGTATACAAATGTGAGAGAGATAGTTCTGATAGTTCTGATAATGAGTGCTTTCATAACAACAGGTGTTTTATTACTTCAGATATGAAAGGCATAAAAGTTTATTAAAATATATTGAAATAGTATTTCCATTTCGTAATAAAGTGATCGAAAATGAATAATAAATGAAATGCTATTACTATTAGTGTTAGTATTAGTATTAGTATTAATTAGTATTAGTATTACTATTGGATTATATAAAAACGATTTGAGTGAAAGAACACAATATTTATGTATTTATTAATAGCAATAAATTTATAGCAATGAGAATGAGATCTATCATTGTATTGACGAAGAGATGCGGTTAAGGAGCAGATAAGGTTAGGCATAGGTATAATACTGCAAGAGGTATACTGTAAGAGGTATAAGTGCTCAATGCATATGACAAGTGCAACAGGTTGTAGATTGACGCTTACTCGAAGCGCAGGGACAACCACGAGACGCAAGTGTGTAGCCATAAGACAGACAAAGCTCATTTAAAAAGTACCCCTGGCGTTGTTGTCCCGTTGCTTTTGCAACCTGATTTGGCTCCGGTTCAATTTAATCTGAAGTTTGAAATTGATAAATTTGACTAGCTGCTATCTCGCTAAGAGTCAATACTACTTGATCTGTATTACCATTTCCTATAGGTTGCTAGAAGTGGCAATGCGTACCCCTATTGCAGTATGTTATCAACCCATATACCCCTGGCATCGCCGACTGAGTATGCCTTGTAATGGCTATTCTGCAAATAACTTATTTATTGATAATTGCAATAAACTATTCATTCATCTGTTCATCTGTTCATCTGCTCGAATGCTATTAATATTATGTGAGTTTCACTCAATTATAATCAAATATTTATTATATATTATATTACTCTTTAGGCGATTGATTAAATCCAATTCTATCCCTATATAGATATAAATTGAATTAATTGTTGTCACAATTCTTGGTAATACAAACAATTATTTTATGTGCAAATACTAATTGGCAATATGTGGCCAATGGCTAGGAATCTGGAGACTAAAGAATTTTTAGAAATTCTCAAATAATTGGAATACAAGAGAAAGTTGTTCTCAACTATTCTTTTATGATAATCAGCAATAAATTTCAAAACTACTGTAAATCATAAATATTGTCATTTTGTGCTAACCTCTAAGTCTAGTAAAGCAGATAAGAAGCGAAGTTCAGAGCTTTGTTATTATGTTTTCAAATAGGAATCAATCTCTTCGGGGATTTGTTTCATTTCAATTAAAAACATAAAACAAAAACAAAAGTTTGATTTAAATAAAGTAATTATTTACTCAAAAGTGTTCTGTTATTTATTGAGTTTAATCGGTCTTAAATTAATTGAAAAAAACTAAAATATTGTGTAATTCAATGCCAGAAAAGTGCAATCAATGCAAAACTCTACAGTATTATCATTAATGGGTAACCAATTTTAGCCGAATCAGGGGATCCTTTCCGTACAGATGTCTTGAAATAATTATTTGTGAAATAGAAATCAGATATTATTTATGTTTTATGAAAATAAATGTATTGAACCATTTTTTCCAAAACATTGCATTATTTTTCCCAATTCTCAACTGTTTAGTGCTGTATAAACACATATACGATATGAAAATAGTTTTGCTTAGAATAATAATATAGAGAAATAGGATTCAGTAGAATCTTATCGCTCTTTCCTTTCATGTTATCTCTGAACACATTAGAGCGACTCAACTGACTCATGAATATTCGGATATTCTTTACAACAAATAAAACTTTAAATTAAATGCTTTCTAAAGAAACATCAAATCCATTGAATAGACACTAAATTACGAATATGTAGACTAACATACTGTTCACTACACTACTGTTCACTACAGTACAGGACAGTTGACTTCAGTAGAGCCAGACTTTCTGTACAATCGTATTATTAATAATAATAACTAAAGAAAGTAATGAAGAAATACTAAAATTTTTAATCATCTCATAAGTTGTCGTCTCTTCAAATCAAATAGACTTTCTTTTATAACTTATTCGTTATCAGCGACGACCAAGGTAAACTGGTTAGTCAGACAGCCAGCCATAAGATTAACATGTGCCTGATTCAATCTTTTAGTCGTTTTTAGCCAAAAGTACGATAAAATCAACTGAAGTCGAATTGAGCCGAAAATTAATGACTTTTACATTATTTGACTTTTATATTGGTGTCAATGAATTTTGCTGACCAGGGTCTTTTCATGAGATTTCTAGATTATTTTGGATACAAATCTTCGGGTCTTTGAGGTCTGATGTCCTTCGATATACTTTACTAACTTATAGGAGTAAAAACGTGACGCTCAGGAAAATTAGACCCGAATAGATTCTATAGATAAGAATATCTTGACAATATCTTGACTGACTGGATAACATTTCTTTATAGTCTGAATTTGATGTTTGAATTTAAATAAGTTCAAGAAATTTTGTTTTTAACACATATTTGAACAAAATGTTTCAATTCATACCTTTTCCTCCGTTCAGTCATTCTGCTAGATTCATTCTATACTGACTGAGCTTGGTCATCTCTAACTCATTATAATTTTTAAAAATATACTAAAAACGGTGCAATTCATTGATTTTCGTACAAAATATTCTACTCTTTGTATTCGATTATAACATAAAATTAGAAAATCTTCAAAATTATAAAATTTTGTCATAACTTGAATGAATTCTTCTATAAAAACACTTTTTGTCGTCAGTATTCTCGAAAAAAATTCTTATAGCTTTGAAAATACTTATCGCACACACACTATAAGTTGGTTCAGGAGTTTGATTAATATTATAGAAAGAACTGACTGTAAGAGTGTTTTAATTAGATTTGTTTTGTTTTATTCATTTTTGTTTGAAAACTCGATTTCTTATGAAATACTTTTGTAAAATAATTAAGCTCTGCCCAGTTTTTCTCTTATCAATGGAATTATAATTTCAGGTCAATTCTTAACTTTCTATAAGCCGAACAAATAGCTAAAGAATAAGTGTTAGTCAGTCAGGGCCTGACTGGCGGCTCATATATTGTGGAAAAACTGGTAAAATCGACCATACATTCAATTTATGCCGTATTTATTTAAAATGTTTCGGCGACTGAAAACTGTATATTCACTGCCAGAATAGCTTCGGGTTATTCACAGTTTCGAAGCGATAATAAATACGGGTTTTTATTAACTTAAATAAAATAAATAAAAAAAATTCTATAAAACATTCCTTTCGCTAATTCGAGAATTTTTGGCAAAAATAACTCATTTTAGGAAAAAAATTAAGAGAAGAGAAAATTGAATTAAAATACGATCGAAAGGAGATATAAGAAGAGAGAAAAACAATCTTTGAGTAACTTTTCTGCTGAACACAAGGTCTGATTCACATAGAGTGCTGATAAAAATTTGATTGATTTATAAATTAAAATGAAATATTAAGCCGAAGAACAGAGTTCAAGCCTTGACCTAATCGTGTCTATACAGTGAACAAGAAGTTTAATTCCGCTTTACTGTACTGTAGAGTGAATTATAACAGTTCTTAATACTGTATGCGCGATGAATATGCCTGATAATAGAGGGGCAATAAAATTATAAAGTTGTAGCTTTTTTATGTAACACTTTATGGATTTCTTATGCAGTTAACTCATGCACATCATTACCTGAGATGAATGTTTAAGTGAGACTCAATTTTCAGTTAAAAAATATCTTTATCTTCAGTTTTACATTAAATGTAATTTAATTTATATAATATTCTAAAATAATTTCAATTAAAATTTCAATTAATTCGTCTATAGTCTGTCCAGGCTAATTATCTGATTCCATGGTAAGAAAAAATTCAAGTTAATTTAGAAGAAGAAAATAGCACCATGCTTAAATATTTTGCATTTTATTTTGCAAAATGAAGAGCGTTTTGCAGTTAAAGTTCAGGAATAATATGTAAACATAATGTTTAGTCCTTTTCATTATCACTGCAAACAATAGTAGAATATTAACTGAATATACAATTTATCAAAGGTTTGTATAAACGCTACAAAAATTTAAATACTATTAAAAGTTATGAATTCAGTATTCATTAATAACAATATCATTTTTGAACCGCTCACATAGTAATAACACTTTAATAATGAATCTTCCTCCCTGTTCATTTTATATTGATCTAGTAACATTGCAAGGTTAGGTTAATGGACAATTATCATTAATTATCATTTTCTTGTTTTTAGGAAATCCATTGGTTTTCAAAATCTTGTAAAATAATTGAATGAATAATCAATAAATACATAAGTTTTTAGAAAATAAATAAATTATTCGATAATTATTAAGCCATCGATACTCTGCTAATTGGTTCCGATTCAGCTCTATTTGAATATCAATGTGAAAATAAGAGCACATGAATAGAGATGGGTAACTGTGCGATGTTTGATTATGATATAGAAACAGCTTTCTGATCATATTTTGTCGTATATGAATGGCCCGGTTTCAAAATGAAATTCCTAATTATCTAATTTATTTTCTCAGCTCTTTTGCACTTTCATTATGAAAGCATTAATTTGTGTCAAAACGAGTTTGTTTTTAGCGATTGATAATAGAATTGAACTTAAGTACAAAATAAGAATATCTTATTTTAAAGAGATTTTAAATATATATCACTTAAGCTTAAAGAGTAAGAAAAAAGGATTGTAAAGGACTTAAAATTGATTCTTACCTGCGTTACAGTAAAGTTTGATCGCTTTTCGGTTGACTTTGCTATTGATGTGTTGGTAAGCGATGGGAAGCAAACTTACCGCCGCTTCGATTAAAAATCTATTTATTGTATTTTTCAGTGAGTGAACCGTCAGTTTTAATTTATGGTATTATTATTTTTTTCTTTCGCGAAGAAAAAGTTGTGTGATTTTGAAGTTATAAGGATTGGGTGCTTCAGAATAAAGCCCAAACTAAACATATACTAAAAGCATGAGTGATAGGAATCGCTATTTACCGCACATAACAGCCAATACATTGCGCGAAAATAAATGCGCAGAGAATTTATGTGATAGAGAGAGAGAAAACAGTGAGAGAGGAAAGGCATAGCAAGAAGGCATACGAGTGCATAGGAAAGGACATTTCGTTACATTGCATTAACCATTTATTAGCCGTATGTATAGCTGCTATTCGGGAGCAACAGGTCGTCAAAGAGCAGAACACATCATCAAAACAGGCAAACCTCAAACTGAACAGTAATTCACTGTATTTTTCTTGTTTTCAGCACAAATTCATTAATATTTTTCATATTTCGCAAATGTCCTAAATGTAGCTTAAGTTCAAAATTGTTTAAATTATATACAAATACTTGATAAATATTTTATGAATATATGCTCTCTTATAAAATTCAATAGAAATCTAATATTATTCTTAAGTTTCTAATAATATGAGTAAAAGTAAATTTTAGAGCAAAACACAAGTGAATATCGATCAGAAATTTTGCCATTCATTTGATAGTAATTGAATAGAAATGCATTTTCTTTACTACAGAAATAGAACTGATTTTTATTAATAGAATTTAAACATGACTTCAATATACAGGCAATGCTTAAACATTTAGAAATTCTCAAACGTTTATAATTTATTTAATTTTTCGTTATATTTATAGTTTTTTAAACTATTTATTTATATTATTCTCTGATTTATTGGCCATTAATATCGTATTCAATATTGCATTTCATATTCAAATAATAAAATTTCAATTTATTAAACGAATCATTATTGTCAAGAACTTCTGCTAATACTCATATCTTGCTGGATGAAATATGTGCAAGAATATAAGTGTAGGTCAAATGTCTTCATTTCCGATCTCAGAATAAGTAAGAAAGGGGAAATTTCCCCCAATTTTTACCAAAACTGGGCTAGTTTTAAGAAAAACTTAAGGTTATCTTGCTAGTCTCAAAAACATGAAGTGACTGGTAAGTGCTACACCCCATACCCCGTGCACATCCCCCTTAGAAATAAAGTGAATACAGAATATATTTGTGAGCATTAAAAACATTAATAGGAATTGAGTTCTTATTTATTCAATTCATTAAACATTCAAAACTTCTGCACTGTTTTTGAGAACAGTTTTCTAAATGAAAGCCTAAAAACATAATTAACTTAAATTCAAACAAGAATTAGTAAATGTCAGTCAAATTGAATTTTGGTCAATATTTTTAGTATATATTCTTCTTGTTTAAGATTAGAATTAATATTTGCAACAAAATGTGTCAAAACGTGTCTTATCTGTTGAGCATAACTCGTATGTAAGCTATGCCACAATAATAATAATAAATGTGCTTTATTTACCTTTATTTCAATGCAATTTATGCTCTTATGCCTCAACTACAGTAGATTCTGGTTATGTTTCTGCTCAACACTCATCCAGTTTATTAGTAGATTGTATATACAGACAGACAGTATATGCAAAGTTGTAAAACAAATTCAAATTCGTCGCAAGAAATCGATTTTCTATTATTGTATCAGTTCTTACATTCAAATATCGAGTACTATATGTACTATATGTCCGGATTTCCACTTAATTTTAGACGATTTCAATTCTAATTCAATATATTATCATAATATATGGAGACGTATAGAGGTGTGCAAGACGTGTAGCCTCAGGACTAAATTAATTGGCCTAAATCTGACGAGTTTTTGATCCCTAAGTATTAAACCGAAAATTTCCACAAATTAGCCGTCGTTTTAGAAAATAAAGAATAACAACAAATAATACAGAATACTGTACTGTACTGGTACATTCCCTTAGTTTGATAAATGCTTGGTAATACATACGAATGACTGCTCGTATATTTGTATCACGACCAATTTACGATCATCTTGTTACACTCCATATACCCTTCAATTTAATGTTTGAATAAATGTCATATTTTGTAGAGTTCTCAATAAAATACTGTACTGTAGGTCTAAACTAGGATTTCCTTGACTGTACAGTCTGTACCGCTTTATAAGCTTTACTATGAATTCATAATAATTATTATTCATTGCATTCGATAGAAAATGAAATGATTTATTCAAGTGATCTCTAAAAAGAGTTAAATTTGTTTTATTTATTAATTCGTTTTATTCGTAATTCATATAACAGTATAATTCGAAGCATTCAATGAATTCAATTTCAATACATTATTTCCAATTTTAAATTGAAAAATATTATTATTATTATTATTATATTTTTTTTGTTGTCAAATTCAATCTAATATATTGATAGAATTTTATGTATTCATCGCTGCTTTTCATGCGATACATAGGAACTGCGAAAAACTCTATTGAATGCAAGCATTTGGAACAATAAGCCTAAAGCAAAGTATTCAATAATAAGCTATAATATTATGAAAACATAATATAAAATTCAAATCATATTAATTCAAATTCATTATAAGCTTAATTCTTATGTAATTAATTCATTATTTTCTTTATATACTCTAGATTTGACTCCAGAAGGCTTTTATTCAGGTTTAGATTCAGACTCATAAGTAGCCCAGAACTAAAACAAGAGTCAAACAACTGTATTAACTCCTGTTTCAAGAGAGAAATAGTCTGTTGATACAAGAGGAGCAATGTTAGCTCAACATGCTAGTGATTCCACTCAGATTAAATTAACTATAAAACCAAAAAAAATGTACTTCCTTGCTAATGATTGGATTAATGTGTGTTAAATAAAAATTATTTGTAATAAAAATTTAATTCATTTAAATTTAATCGATTCAAAATAAATACACCAAACGCTTAAAATAGAAAATCTGACAAAGTTTTGAACGTAATTCCGTGCAATTTATTTTTAAATATGATCTCTATAAATATTGTTCACTATTTTTAATACAATTTAATCCATGTATTTGTGTATTACTCGCAGAATATTTTAGTTGTTTTTTTATTAAATACCAAACTGTTTGGTGTAATATATATTTTAGATCCGAATAGGAATTAAATTTTCATTTCTATTCGTTTATAATTCATGAATAAAGCGAATAAAATACTCGTAAATTCATCGATACATTCAATTCTGTATAAATGAATAATACTATGGATTGAAACATGTGTTCAGAAGATTTTCAGGTGATTTAAATATGCACTGAAATAGTGAGCAATTATTGTTTGTCTCTCTTATTAAATATTAACGAAATATAGTTTACTCACATTTAGGCCCGCATTCATAACAATCCAATTTAATCTCTTTTATCGAAAAACTTTAAAAATCTATATTTCACTCAATTGATCGAAAAGACTGACGACTTGAAACATAATGAACTTTGCGGACAATAAGTATATATTAAATGACCTTATCGTCAATCGTCAATCTCCGCAAAATGTTTTATGGAATATATGTCGGAATCAATGCTCAAATTTACAATAAAGTTAACTAAACGTGACTTAAATAAAAAATAAATCAGATTTGAAACGAAAGAATGATCAATGAAAGCATAGCTGCGCTCGAAATACAGTATACTCTATATAATTGTGTCGACAGTTCATAGAAAACTTTCATAAAAAAAACATTTGGATTCTGAATGAACACAATTTTTTAAATGAAAAAATTTCATCCAAATAATGTTGATTTGATGGCAAACTCCGTGTTTTTATCAGAACATTATTTAACTTAAAGTTCAAATTCACACTTAAATAGAATTTATTTAAAGAAAAATATTTACTAGTATTTCAACAAAAGAGCAAATATTTTCAATTTAAAATTATTTGAGGAAAAACTTGTATATATTCTCAACCAATTGATGTCTCGCTTCAAACAGTAGTTTTAAATTTGATACAAATTAGACAGAAATCTGATCCTAACATAATATAGGAATAATTAATATTGATGTGTAGGCCATACAGTATATTAATAGCGTATAAGTTCTGCCGATATTCATAATTATCACTAAAAGCCCTCATATTTTGCTATTTATTATATTTAACCGAAAAATCAATGAATTTTAATAATTTGTTGTTTCGATCGATACATTGAGTATTTATTTTTAATGCTAGTATTGAATAAGTCGTGTGCTTAACAAATCCTCCCACACGGGCTCACATGGGCTCCCACTTCCTATCTTTCATAAGGTTTTGGTCTAAATATTGTTTGAGATTAACTTCTTCTCTATATGTGATACCAATATAATGCTCTTTATTCTAAATAAATAAAGTCATTGACAGATGTTTTGCTTGAGTTCATGTTTTTTAGTTTATTTCAAATTTCAAAAATATATTCTATACAAACAATTTATACGATTTTTTTGTTTGTCCACTAATCGCCTGAAGGCGACTACAGTTTTCTTAATTTTTTTGATAAATATTCAAAAATTGTTTAAAATTAACTATCGATTGAATGAAATTGAAGTCAAAATTATGCACAAATTCAGAGTTGTTTTAACAATAGAAACGAACTGGTTGTTGATAAGTCAATGATGACTTCTAATATCACATTAGAGATTACCAAGCTAGACGAAAACAAATTTCGAATGACCTCGAGCACATTTTGAGAAATTTTGCTAGCTTCTAAACTTAACAGATCTTGGCCAATTCTTTTATGTACTCATTCCCAAAGGCATCCAATTCAAACAGAAATCAGTGGGTGAAAGGTCAGGTCACAGAATAATAGAATAACATATTTGTTATAAACAAATGTTATTTAATATTAAAATCGTTTCATTATATTTATAATTGCATTAATTCAGTACTCATTTAATAATTTATGAATTCTCTCCGAATACGTGGTTTAGTGGGTCTGCTCTGCAATTCCGGTCAGACAATCAATTTATATAATTAACGTAAATACTTAAAAATAGCATAAACTTCAGTCGTATAAATTGACATTACATTTGAGACTATAATATGTATTTTTAAATAAGTGTTTATTAAATATTTATATTAATATAAGTGAAAACAAATCGAAAATAACTCTAAAAAAGCTTAATTGGTATGAAATGTCATTAACAGAATGAGATGGCTATGAATGCTATCGATTCTAATGTGTGAGTGCATATTGTGACGAAGGTAGACAAGTGCTCGGAATCATTTTGATTATTACATTCCTTTATATTCAATTATAATCTACTAAACACTTAAATATAGAGAATATACTCATTCGCATACTTTGTTTCCACATATTTCTCGACCAAAATCTCAAAACGCTCTGAGACGCTCATAATGTATTTTATGTTATTTGACTCAATTGAACCAAGATTAGTTCAATTTCAAGCAATTAGCTCACAAGTCAGTGTTTGCTAAGTTCAAATCAAATGTGGGCAGACTTCTCGGAGCCAGGGGCAATCAATTGCAACATTTTGCCAATTTTTACATGGAGGAATTCAGGGATACAATAATACAATAATAAGGTAATTTAAATCATTATAATTATATAGTGAACAATGTAATTTAACTAAAATTCGGTTAAATTAAGTTAATATCGATTGGGTCACATTTAACTTTAATCCAGTCAATTTTTATCAATTTGACAAATATTCGGTCAAAAATGTAACTTTTTAACTCCGCTTGGATGAAAAAGGAGTATATTATTTTGTCAACTATCCTCTCCCCCCTTGGTGGTGCCCTATTAGTTAAGACACTGTAATTTTCGGTTAAATTGAAGAAAAATATAAGAAAACAGATGTAAAGACACATTAACTCAATAAAGTTTGAGCTAACTCTATCTTAAAAACTGATCTTCACTCAGCCTGAACCAGAGAGCCTTGGCCACTACTATGACTTCAGAAAGAATACAGGGAGTTTATAGAGTAGTTATGTGTTGTATTGCCAACTGTGCAGCGCATCAAATATGATGGCTTATAAGCAGAGTTTTGCGTCATTTCATTCAATTCATGCATTCATTCATTCATTTTATTTATTTAAAGCTTCCGTTAAATTAGCCGAACGTTCAATACTAGAGACAGACTGACAGACAGACAGGCAGTAATGAATCTAATGATTGTTGTTCTCTGACATCAAAATATCTAATTGTTATCGCAATCATCGATCATCTGAATAGAAAGCATGTCTTGAATCTCATGTCTTGACTCAAAAATATATTTTTATTCAATTATTTAATAGAAAGAGAATTTAATTTTAAGCTTAAAATCTTAAATGTAATCTTTTTTTTGTCCAAAAGTCCGAATCAGTTATAATGAGTGAGCTTTAACTTCTTCCCAGTTTAGGGTAAATTTATATTTTGTAAGAAATTGTTCTCAACTTTGTTTATATATCAATACAATCAATATATCCAGTGTTGGTTCAGTCACTTCAGTCATTGACTGTCATTTCAGTTAACATTTTTATCGGTGCGAATATATACGCTAGAAATCGGTTCATACCATAAGCATCTAAGCAAGGTAGATGTATTGTTGTGTCTGCTGTGAGACTCAATACATCTACCTTGCTTAGACGCTTATGGTAGGAACCAATTTCTGTTGTCAGGTATAGAGCAAAATGGGCTCAATATATGCTATGACAGAAATAACGAGTTGTGTATGGATGAACTGATATGTTTATTGGAGTAAAATTAACACAGGTCATATTATTTTAAAATTATTAAAGTATTAAAGTGGCCAACCAGAAAAAATTAGTATATCTTAAATGAATTGTACTTCATATAAATCGAGCACATCAATCAAGGTCCCTTTAAATTTTTTGGTTCTGAATGAATTGAAACAAGCAAAGTTTAAGCAAATTCTCACTATATTTGCATACATTCAGAATATATACTATTATTTTATTGAATATTACGAAAGGGTTCAGATGGCTATGAATTGTGCTCTCTCTCTCTCTCTCTCTCTCTCTCTCTCTCTCTCTCTCTCTCTCTCTCT